>BQNB010191685.1:0-11677 GCA_026074375.1 Tanacetum coccineum
AAACCTCATCATCGTTCTAATATATGTCGACGACATTATATTCGGCTCGACTTATCAAGACATGTGTGATGAATTTGCCAAAAAAAATGACATTGAGGATGAAACTTTAGAGATTGACGAAATAGTCAATATTAAGAAATCTAAGAACCATCTATTAGAAAATGTCATAGGAAACCTTAACCAAAGAACCCTTAGATCACATGAAGCCTTAGCGGGTGAAAGTTGGATAGTCGCTATGCAAGAAGAATTAAATCAATTCATTGCTAACGACGTTTGAGAGTTAGTTCCACAACCTAGGAATATGACAATTATAGGAACTAAGTGGGTGTTTAGAAATAAGTTAGACGAGAACGGTATTGTTTCTCGAAATAAGGCTAGGTTAGTTGCTCAAGGCTATAATCAACAAGAGGGCATCGATTATGATGAAACTTATGCCCCAGTTGCTAGACTTGAGTCAATTAGGATACTATTAGCTTATGCTTGTGCTTTAGACTTTAAGCTATTCCAAATGGATGTAAAAAGTGCATTCCTGAACGGTTTTATCAATGAGGAGGTATACGTGGCACAACCTCCAGGATTCATTGTCTTTGAAAAACCCGATCATGTTTATAAACTAAAGAAAGCTTTATATGGTCTTAAACAAGCACCCAAAGCTTGGTATGATAGATTAAAAGCTTTCCTTATTAAACATGAATATAAAATAGGAATGGTAGATAACACTCTTTTTACTAAAAAGAAAAGTTCAAACCTCATCATCGTTCAAATATATGTCGATGACATCATATTCGGTTCGACTTGTCAAGACATGTGTGATGAATTTGCCAAAATCATGCATGACGAGTTCGAGATGAGCATGATGGGCGAACTTAACTTCTTCCTTGGACTACAAATAAAACAAATGAAAGATGGAATTTTCTTTAATCAATCTAAATATATTAAATAAATGCTTAAGAAATTTGGCTTAGAAGAATCTAAAGCAATGAAAGCCCCCATGTCCTCCGATACCAAAATCACGAAAGACGAAGAGTGTGAGTCGGTAGATAGTACCAAGTATCGAGGCATGATAGGTAGTTTATTATACCTAACGACAAGTAGGCCTGATATCATGTTTAGTGTCTGCCTTTGTGCCCGCTTCCAAGAGGCTCCCAAAACCTCTCACCTTGAAGCGGTTAAAGGTATCTTCTGACACATTAAAGGCACCACGCACTTAGGATTATGGTATCCTAAAGGGACCGGCATAGAAACAGTAGTATATGCCGACTCTGATCATACGGGAGATTATGTGGACCGAAAGAGCACTAGCGGTATTTGTACGTTCGTGGGATGTTGTTTAACATCTTGGTTCTTGAAGAAACAAACCGCTCTTGCTATATCCACTACCAAAGCCGAATACGTAAGCACCGGAAAGGCATGTCAACAAGCACTATGGATGAAACAATCTCTTATCGACTACAATGTTTGACTCGACGACGTCCCGATCATGTGCGATAATAAAGGCGCGATTGACCTTAGCAAAAACCCGGTGCAACATTCTCGAACCAAACACATCAAAATCCATCACCACTTTCTTCGTGATAATGTCCAGAAAGGACATATCTCAATCGAAAAAGTGTCGTCCGTCGACAAAATCACCGACATTCTTATGAAACCCCTTAAACGTGAATCATTTAACTATCCTGGTTTAGGAATGATGGAACACATTCCATAAATCACATTAGTGTAACACCCCTAAAATTTCAACAACGCAGCGGAATACCACTTGGGGTGCTACTTCATAGTCCATACGCACAAGTCACAAAAAACGACCTCAAAAGAGACGTTTAAGATAAATTTCACATTTGATATATTAAAATCAGAGTTTACAAAGGATCCCATTTATAATGCAACAGAAAACATTTTTTTAAAACGTTTATTGAATGGTATTCAAGTTATTAAGCCTTCAAAAATATATATCCGCGCGACTCAACTGCTCCCAATGCTCCACTAGCAAAATAATAACCTGAAAATACATGCTAAAACGTCAACAATAATGTTGGTGAATTCATAGGTTTAAGTAAAAAGCAGTATTGAAATAATTTAAGAAATATTTCAGAAGAAAAGTAGCGTTACAACATTTAAAAGTGTTATTTCCGAAATCCAAGTAGTGATTTAATAAATCTAGTAATGTTCAGTAGTGGACCACAAGATCGAAGTAATGGTGGACTAAGTACGTATTCCGAAGTCCAAAACAAGTAAGGTAGACAAGGGAAACACATTCACCAAGTCTAAATATATAACAGGTATTATTGCACTAAGCTCATGACACCGAACCTTAACGTAATAAACTGTAATCAAACCAGTACTCGAGGTTTGTGCCCCAACACGGATACAGATGTTACAAAAACATCCTACGAATTTTCTCAATACAGATGCTGCCAAACATCCTACGAATTTTCTTCGAATGTTAAATGCGTCAATGGTCAACTAGAAACCACAGCCTAGACGGGGATGGTCAGTCCCGATAGATCTATCCATAACACTAGCGTATACCCAGCAGGTAATTAACGGTTCATGATAAAAGGGGACTTAAATGGCAATACGGTAACTTAGGCAATAATGTAATCAGGAAATAGCATACAGTTTTGAAAACACTTGTGTCCAAAGAAATCAAGCATGTAATCTCCCCCGTATTTAATAAAGCAAGTAGTAGAAAAAGGGGCTACGAACTCACCTTGAGTGAATGGTAATCAACAAGTATTCACAATAGAAAATGCGTCACGCTTACGATCGAATGCAACCTAATCCAATATAGGTCGTATAAGTACTAAACACTTTGATTATTTATAGGTCGTATAGCTCATCATACTATCGTTCGGGCTATCATAATTAAGAGGTCATGTAGTGACGTATGAGGAGCTAGGACACTTTAAATCGTAAATCCAACAACTCGTCGATACGCCACCCCGAAGAGGCCTCATTATGAAACTCCCTAGTAATATAGTACTTTGATTAACTAATACCACATATAATTCTATATAGCTACATCACCATCTAATCGTTTTAGTGAAATCATATTCATAAAGTAAAAACGTTTATAAATAGTTCGATAGTAAAAACGACGCAATTTCTTTGTTTTAAGCCCGTTTCTTACGTCCATGCTTTTGTATTAAGACGAGTTATCAAAATATTAAATTTTCATATTTTTGACCTACTGGTGAACCGTAATTTTATTGTTCATAACAGTTTATAAAATTATTTTTATAGATTTAATTATCGTAAAACCCGTAAATGTCGTATTTTATTCGTTATAGCTTCGTTTTTAGCGATTCTTTCGAGCACGTCTCTGTTATTAAAAGTTCTATCATATTAATGGTGTTTTCAAAATGTTATTTACTGATGTAAACAGTAACTTTTATAAAAATAGTTTTATAATAGTATTTTTATACATTTAAGTATATAATCTCGCGTAATTCATAACTCCTTCGTTATTGATCCAAAAATTATGATCCAAATTATTTTGGAATACTAAAATTAAGTGATATCTGTGAAAAATAATAAACTTTATATATTAGAAGTATTTTATAACTTGTTTTTATAAAATCTCTTTTATAACGCGTTTAATTAACGTGTAACTCGTAAACTACGTATCTTTTTCGTTATTAATCCGTTTTTCGAGTTTCTTACCTTTTTGGAATCGTCATGAGACGTACTATTTTATAAAAATGTTAAACCCATTGTTTTGAATTCGAATCAAAACAGCCTCTTTACATCTTTTATACAATTAATTATATACACTTGTTTTTATAACTTTTCAACTTAATAAAGTTACCACAAATCCTTCACAACCTTATATATCATATGTGTTACATATAATAGTGTCCATTTGTCCATCATATGTCCAAGAGTCCATGGTATAAGTCCTTATCAACACCTTTAAATCATAACTTATTAAGTAAACCCTAAATTAACAAGTTTATACATAAACTTTTTATACATAAACCAAGAGTGTACAAGACTTATACTTCCATTATAACATCATATTAACATCCACATAACATGTGAAAAAGTTTATCAAAGCATAATCACAAGTAAAAAATCCATTTTACATGTTAAAACATTTCCTAAATGGTGATTAACTACATAGAACATATATATGCATAAAATCATAAAAGTAAAGATATTAAGAGTTTTAGATGACCTTAATATGATGTGTAGTGATGAACAACAAGAGTTAAACCCTTGTTTAGCAACCAAACCCAAGATTATAACACTTGAAAACCCTAAACCAAATGAAACCCTAATATGGAACCTTCCTTGCTTAAACACTTGTAAATGCTTAAACCAAACCTTCTAAACACCTTATGTCATCTTAGAAATGAAGTAGGAATGTGTATAAATGTTGTAAGTAATTTTTGTATGAATTGTTTGTGATCTTTGGGGTGAGCCGTGGGTTTTGAGACAAAAGGGAGAGAAAAGATGAACTTTTTCTTGCTAAGGAGTGAAGTGTATGTGTTTCTTACTTATCATAAGTCTTATATGCATAATAAGTTAGTCAAAGATGCATGTATGAAGTCTTGAGACAAGAATGAGGGTTTCAAGGAAGTCTTTGGTCAAAAGAATGGTAAGCATGGCTAGATTTAATGACAAGTGATGTACAAAGACCAAGTTGTGAATTGTAAGATATTTCTTTTGTATCATTCATCCCATATCCGGTTTTATATGTATATGTATGATATATTTTTGAAATTTTTGAGTATTGGGTATAATCGTGGGTATTTGTTGAAGCGTAGAAAAGTTTTGGTGGTTCCGGGTATGCCTAAACGTATTTTATCGCGAAACGTAAACACTTTACGCAACCAATAAAAATAAAATGAACAAAGTTAATAATTATCCTCAAAATAATTACTTAACACTTGCTTGATGTAAACATTTAATTGTTTGATGCCCGTTTACATGGAATGATCATTTTTAGCTTACGCGATTTAACTTAACGTTTACGATTTAAAAGCAAACGCGTACAATACTAAAAATACATAGTGAATTTATTGACGTCGTAAATGACCCTAAAACACGGGGTGTTATACTTGTGATCTTTCCTGAACATTCAGAGTGATGCTCTCTAGAATTTCATAGTGACGAATAGAAATCCTCAAGTGTCAACATCAAATAGCACTGAGGTAGGTGACTTGTGCGATCCTATATGGATCAAACTTGTGACAACTAGATATCGATTTGGTCTGGTATATGAATTGATGACTCAATCAGTGAGATAGTAACTCACATATTCACTCTTACCGTGTTGTCTGCTTTGAGACACTCCGGTAACGAGAACGGCTAGTGCAGCTGTGAAACCCAGTCAAGGAGATTCTTTTGAATTCCACCTGATCACAGGCAGTATTTATACCGATTAACGGGGAACCATGGTTATGGCAACCATATTTGACGATGTGACAAAGACACTTTCGTCCATATCTGTTGATTATCACTAACCTAAACCTGCAGGTATTCCCGATGGTGGCAGCAGCTAGTCCATTAGTTTAGTTGATTAGATTTAATTAGAATAATTAGCATTAAAACTAGATAAGTAAAATACCAGTAGAATTAAGAATTAACTTCCACTCTTAGTGATCGACACCCTACTTACCAACGAAGCTACATCTTGACCGGGTACACTGCCCGTTAGAGTGTTGTTTTTAGGTATAGTAGGCAAAAAAAAATAGTAACACTTGATAACAAAAATAACACCCACACGACGACACATCAGTGGTTGTTTTTAAACTAATTACTACATATTATATCTAAACTATTGTGTGTAAACTTGATAGGTGAGTAAAAGTATTTACTTAATCATGCGATGATCCTTAGTCTGCTTCTCCTAATTCTATTGCTTTGTCACACTCGTGATGCGATGTGTAAGTATTTCCTAAGTCATGAACGAATTACACAAAAATGTTGTCTACGTAATATTCCGTTAAGGTAATGCACAAGTAAGGTAGTATGAAGACTATTACAAGGCCCCGAAGAGTACATTACGCGCATTAAAATACTTAAAAGGTGATCATCCATAGATAGGTAAGGTAGTATGAAGACTGTTACCGGTGGAATCCTTTCTACACAATAACGTTTCCCTAGACGTCTGTGCCAATGTAATATCTCATGGCTAGTTTCTTAGAGCCTAACGTGCACATCCATCAACAAGAAGCAATATTAAAAGGATCTACAAACTAATTCACATGCAATCATAAGAAAACACTATAAGATCTAGCCTAGCATGTTAAGAAGAAGCGAAGAACAATAATAAATCAAACAACACAAAGACATATTGAAAGATTAAAAGATAAATAACTTCACTGGTCAAAGCATGGAGTTAAGGTAGTTACAAGAGGGTTTTTAAACCTTAAAAACGACCCAACTACAGCTGATAATCGTACTCTAATAATGACTTTTGAGTTTCCCAAGTTCCACACACTTAAAACCCTAATTCTTGGTTTGTATATATAGAAAAACAATCGTGACGGCATCGCAAGGATCCTGACGCCATCGCTTCATCGAATTCTTCTAGGGCTTTTTTAGGTCGGTTACATTCTGACACCGTCTTAAATATCCTGACACCGTCTCTTTGATTAACTGACGACGTCGCCAGTAATCCTAACGTCATCTCCCCGCTCTATAAGCATTTTCTTCTTCGTCTTTGGTGTAGAGTTGTAATCTTGTCCGTTTCTTCTCCAAATGTGCCCAAGTCACTTGTATTTCCTCCAAATTCTATCCAAGTGCTAAAACCCAAAAAGAAACTATTAAGCACGTATTTTAGAGATATTTACATGATTTAAGGGGTTAAAGGACCCTAAAAAAGTGTATAAATTGACACCTTATCAAATACCCCTACACTTGAGATTTGCTTGTCCTCAAGCTAATGAGCTTTTCTACCTAAACAATAGCAATATGGGGGCAGTTAACTTACTTTTCAAATATAATTTATGACATAACCTTCTAGATCTCATAATTAAAAGCACATAAATTATATACTAGCACCTCACAATAAGTGTTTGGATTCTCTCTTTCTCTCGGGTGTATAATGAATTATAACAATATCAGAAACAGAAAATTAACACTCATTACCTGTCATGGCACATAAATTACCATAAGCTTGATAAATGATCAAACCTCCATCGCTATGGCGTAAGCACCTAGGAATTACTATCAAAGAGGTCTTTAAGGGTTGTGATGTGTAGGTGTAAGATAAATGGAAATGAAAACGGATGGGATATATTTTGGGTGAATTTGAGGTGGCGGTGAGTTAATTATCTATAAGAATACACTTTGGAGACGTTGCTAAGCCAATGACTCGACCACACTCAGACAAAGATATACAATACTCTACATCAAACTCTTTATTTTTCCTTTCTTGACACTATATTGACATAAACATAAACATAAGCAAAATGGCAGCTGGTATATTTTTTCACTATTTTTTAATATTTTTTTGATTTTTTCAATTTTTTTTAATTTTTTTATTTTTTCGTACACTTTTGGCCTGCCATTTGCTAATACATTATAATACATGACTTGGGGTTTATATATACGCCCCTAAACTTGAGTTTTTACTACTCAATGATATAAACTAATCTAATGACCCGAATTGAGATGGATCAAAATAACATGGAGAATATTAAACAAACATTGGGGTAATGACTTAACTTTTCTTCCCTATTTCTTCGTAAAATAAATACTACCATGAATCTCAATCGTCCCAAAATGGTATATACAAGGATAGTGACTCGACTTAGCAACCACATACTCAAATAATTAACTAGGGTTAAACAAAGGTAATGTACTAAAATGAGTACATACAAGGAAGGCTAAGGCGATTTGGGTGTAACAATTGGTTGGGGGTAAACAATGCTCTTCATTAATAATTCAGAATCCATCGAAAAATTACAAGAACCGTAAAAATGATAGGCTCGGAGTATTGTACTAGTGGGATCTCACACTAAAAATGAGTGCGAAACAAGGGTGTGTGGATAGTTATATGATCGGGGTGACCATAATAACAAATACATGTTTAAAATAAGGGTTAATCCTAGTGTCTCTTATCAGTTAGCAAATCCTAATCACACGAATGCGATCTCACTTGCGATCTTGGGATGCATCACAAAAGCAAGTTCTAGAATTTAATATACTACCGGTACACTCTCATATAATTTTAAACCGATACCAATGCTTCAGAAAAGGCGACAAAACCACATATGCACGAATAAATCCATTAACGCGACACATGCGATTGCTCAAATCCTTAACTCGAGAAAGCTAAAAGTAAAAATTATCTTAAGCACCAAAGATGGATGCTTGAATTCCTAAAGATCTAGGGGCAAACCTCAAATTTTTAGGGTAGAATTTTTTTGAGTGGTAGGGTTTTTATGCTAGTCATATAACTTCTATCAATGAGATGATATTAATACTTAGTTTTCGTCGGTATGTGCCATAAAAAAATTAAATTTAGGTCAAAATTACCTTTTATGCTATGTTTTGGTATATTACTCATCATTTTAAGGACAAAGTAAAGGCAAATGAATGAATAGTTTTTAAGGCTTATTTCCCCCTATACTTATTTTGAGCATTGTCGCTAATGTTCTTGAAAATACTCGTAAAACAAATAAAGGGAAAAGAAAAAGACAAAAGAAACTAGTACTCCCCTGGTTTTACTCAATAATGGAGAAAAAACAAATGATCCCGGCTAAATCCTCATCCAAGAATCTTCCACATGAAACTCCTAAGAACTCTTGAGCTTCTCCTCATCAAATATATCCTGCAAATCAATGAGAAGAAACAACTATACCTAGTGTAAAATTCGGCGGAATGATATTATATAATGTAATGAATTAGGGTTTAGACACTACGAAAGCAGTAAAGATAGGATGAATGTGCTAATGCAATCGTGGTTTTCTGTAGGTTTTTAGAATAATTACAAATTCTAGAATTTATACAAGATTAATTTTCAAAAATAAAAAATTTGAATTTTACTGTAGCTGGAGACGTGACACCGTCAGGATTAATTTTGACGCCGTCTCCAGCGTCTGTAAAGAATTTTTTTTCTTTCTTGGAAAATTCTTGCACGCAAATCCTATTAGTTATTTCCTACAAAAATTACTGCATAAACCACAAAAATAATTAACACAATCATATGACTTAAAACATGACACACAAAACGCGAATTAATCTAAATTATTTATTTAACATGTTTGAATGGTTCTTAGAAACCGGATTTTTCTCCTAAACTTATTTAATGCAAAATACCTTTGATTTCAACGAGGTTTGTAACCCGTGCTTCGCTACAGAGCGCGGGGCTGTATTTATCTCGAACCGTTAACTAAAACAATATTTTATAACTTTATGTAATAACAGACGCAGATTTTGCTTTACATTGGAGTTTCACTGACATGAACAAACAGAATTCGACCAATACATTTAACACTTGGTACAGTACCCGAGAACCACAATATTATGCCTTACCAAAAGCCATGCCAACAGAAACTTAATTCAACTTTGTCTCATGACATTTATCACATCGAGGTAATTTTGAGTGATGTTTCTTCCGCTGCTAGAACTATACCCTCGTTGTCAACCTACACGAAAATGATACTGCATTATTAATTCTAAAACTTCCTTGTAATGATGAAGACAATGATGCATTTAAACTAACTAATGATAGGTTAGCATTAATAATTCATTAGAGGTGGGAAATGAACAGTTGATGCGGGTTGGTTAACAGATTAATATGTTTTTGGGCACGTTCATGATGGGGACCCCAAGGATTTTTGTTACTTTTGGACTGTATGTGTCTTTTGTCTACTCAACAATGATGCCATTAAGCCTCTGGTATTTGCATTGTTGTATCAGATGAGACAATCCAACGGTTGTAATTAGATTTTAATATAGCATCTTTATTTATATGTCAGTTTGTGAAAAAAAGTTCTTTATGACGAAGTTTATATATCAGAATCAATATAAAGGAAATTTTACACACACCACAACTTGTGGCAAAGATTCAATATGTTCAACTTGTGGGCTATATGCTGTCATGATCAGAATATGTGACTTATCACAACTACGATTTTTTTTTCTTTTAATATCTTTAAAACCACAACCTTTGCAAACATACGCCGCAAGTACGTACCTGCTTTACTTTTTAGCGAGTAGCTGCTATCTGTATCTGGTGTGGGCATGGTGACTTTTTAAAAGAACAAAGCGTACACAACTTTTTATTCTGTTTAGGAGATACTGTAAGTGTTACAGTATAACCATTTACCTGGTTTAGCAACATCAGCAACAGTTAGTATATTGCTATCGGATTTGACGCTAACAACAAAATTAACAATAACAATGAGACGTGCAATGAAACCTATAGCATATACCTAATCTTACACTCGAAATGAGGATGATAAGCAAGAAAGGCCACTGAATCTCACACTCGATCGTCCATTCATTTTGCGCAGCAATACAATTTATGCACTTAATTCGCACCAAGTCTAGTGTAAACATGAAAAATCATATCTTTTATCAAAAACTAAAAACTGGGCTCAGATTGCAAATACAGAGGCGGTACCAAAAGCCATTCAAGACTGCCACCGTATATGAAACTAAGATGCATACCCGAGACATTTTTTTGGTAAAAAAGTCGATATGAAACAGAGAAAAATAAGGAGGCTCAGGTCTGCGAATACCGAAGCAGTGCCAAACACATGCCATGGCTGCGACCACAATCTCGGTGTGGTCGTTTTGCCAAGATGCGAGGCTCGGTAAATCACGCACGGTAAACAAACAGTTATCATTATTGTCTGCGAAAAAAGAAAAGGTATGTATCTTTTGCTTAAAGAACCCACCACAACGCATTTTACAACTATAAATGTCTCGAAACATATGCAAGGACATAGTATTGACAAATATGATTATCGCTGTCTCTTTTTAAGTTATCATCATCTGTTACCGGTGTGAAACACCCGCCATGGCTGCAACCACAATGTGGTTATGGTTGCCCCGCCAAGATATGGGAGACGGCAAAACTACGCTTATAGCATATATAAAATCGACAACGTTATCTGGAGGCGGTACCAAACGCCCGCCATGGCTGCATCCACAACTTGGGTGTGGCTGCAATGCCAAGATACATGACTCGGCAAAACGACGCTTACAAAAAATATATAACTAATTTTTTTTTCTATAATGTCAAACATAAATAAAGCTATAAATACTGGGATTTAATGTTGGTCTTTAAAGTAAAAACCTTACCAAAAAACAGTGTTTTGCGAGTTACCGTTGATGTGAAATTTCTTACTGTGGGACATCGCTTCGGCGCATGTTCTGGGCTCAAGTTGCCTATTGGGTTATGCATTCGACATCCGAGTACATTTGTGCCTAGTGTGAAAAGAAAATCAGAAAGTTGCAGATGTTATAAAACGGTCAAAAATGCAATATGTTTGTATCATGCTTACATTGAGAGCAGGCTGCTGTTGTCTATTGTTACCTTCGTCAAAACAATGTGTCTGTTCCTTCGCTGAATAGCCCAACTGAGTTGCACAAAACCACCCGCACATATAATATATATCAGATTTTATTAAAAATTAACAGGTTGCAAATTAACATTGCAACACTATGTTATAATAAAGAGTAATTGAGTTGAATCAGCTTTTAGTAATAGAAA
>BQNB010191686.1:0-11677 GCA_026074375.1 Tanacetum coccineum
CAAGTATGCATGAACCAAGACCACAAAAATGAACCATAATGGTCCTTGTGCCTAGTTTCGGCCGAGCAAAGGGTGACACACACCTTTGGTGTGTGTTGGTCACTTATACACCACTTAAACCCTTCAAACCCTAACTCATGGCCTATATATATCACACTTTCTCTAAACTAGGTCATTTCATTTCATTTCAAACTCACCAAAAAATTTCTTCCTCCTCCCTTGTGCCTCCTAGCTCACGGCACACACTAGCACACACACTCACTCCATATCTTTTGATTTCTAGCAAGATCCAAGTGTTCAAAGTTCATTCCTAGTTATATCTAAGGTGTTGTGAAGCATTAATTCCTTGATTTCAAGAATTATAAAATTAGGGTTTTCAAGATTATTTGGGCTTTTTATAGATCTATAGTTTGTGGGTATAGATTTTGTGTTTTCACTACTTGCTCTTCTTGAATTGCAAGTGTTCCTTGAAACTTTGTTTGGTTTCATCTATTTTCTTTATAGATCTATATTTGTTCATAAAGATCCATGTGTTTGTGTTATTTTTACAAAAGAAATAAGCTAATATTTTGTCATCTTTTATAAAGTGGAAGTAAAAATTGTTATAATCTTATGTTTATGTTTTATATCATGTTCTTGGTGAGATTGAGGGTTGATGAGAGTTGTAACAATAGAGATTATGGTGGATTAAGGTTTAGTTTTGTTGGTTGGTTGTTGGTGAATAAAGATTAGGGCTAGATTAGGCACTAATATGCGAGTTGGGTTGATTTTTGGTCGTATTTCGGTAAAACACCCTTGCTGTCCCGAAATGGTTTTGAGGTTTTGAGCGACCTAAAAATGTTTTCATTAGGCGTAAAAGTAGTTTTTGAAGAGCTTGTTTCGAGTAGATAGTTTTTCACATATCACACTTTAAAATTAGACATAAAACGACCAAGTTATGGTCAAATGAAACTTGAACATTTTTCGGCGAAACACCTTAAAAAGCTTGCTGATGTGAATAGTAAAATAGGTTTTCGGGCACTTTCAGACGATTTTGGACATTTTAATTGCAAGCGAAACATATAGGAATGTTAGGTAATTAGTTTAAACAACTAGACATTCATGTAAAGGTTCTTGAGATGCTGATACTAAAATAAAAGAGAGGATTATTAAAAATGGTACGAAATGGACATTTAGGATATTTAAACATAAGGTTGGGCGGTTTAGGATTTCTTTAAGCGATTTGTAAAATATGGAAACATAAGAAAATAGGGGACGCTATTAACATTTTGAAACTAAAAACTTTCCTAAAAAGGAAAGGTTTTTATAAATAGTAACTTTTTGCATGTGTCGAGATTTATCAAAGATTGTATAAATTTTTCTAAGTCTTTTATTACTAAAACGCAAACACACTTGGATGCTTTAATTGATGAACATTAGATGCTTACTTGTATGACTTTGCCGAATGCTAAGTCATACCCATATTTAATCTAGGTCGCGGCTAGACCTCCTTATATCATCATCGTTGTTGTGATTATCGCTTATCCTTGTTAAGGTGAGTTCATAGCCCCACGTTTTACCTATTTTCAAATGCTTTATACTTTGGGGTGAGAAACATTGTTTGCTTTTAAAATTGGACACAAGTTCTTAACGTGAGTTTTACATGTTTATGTGTTGTCCCCCCCCCCCCCCCACCCTAAGTTTTGCTACAAACCACTATTGCCCGAACTATCATGAACCCTTAGTCACCTATGGCCAATTGGTTTGGTTAAGTGAGCACGAATGCGTAAATAGACCTATTAGGACTAATTACCCCTACCCTTTTTGGTTCCACTTAACGAAGAACAAACGGATATATGTCATGTCGATTGTACGTTGTGGTGGTCTTTGGTTTGGGACACCAGTTAAGGGCAGGAATACTATGTGGCATGATATGATATGCCCTATCTTATTAGCATCGGTGTCATGAGCTTAGCGTAACAGTAAATACTTTTTATGTGATGCTGTATCTGTTATAGTAGTTCGCTGCATTTTGAAATCTTATGTCCACGGACTGTGTACAAAAACTGTAAACCTATGAATTCACCAACATTATGTTGACGTTTTAAACATGTTTCTCAGGTGTAGCTGGAATGATTCTTGATGCTACAAGGAGTCTAAGTGTCGTATGGTGACTTGTCGTCCTATTTCCAAGACTTATCTATTATATACTCGGTGTCATTATCAAAATATTTATTATGCGTCCTCACTACATTAACTCTCTTATGACCGGTTGTAAAACTTAAATTTATTTTCTTTTATGCAACACGATTAAACTTTTCAAACGTCTACTGAAGTAGTGGTCGTTCTTTTATTGCATTAAATGTCGGATTGTTATGACATCACGCCCTCGGACACGTATTCCGTCCAGGCCCCGTCTGGGGTGTGACAGATTGGTAATCAGAGCCAAGGTTATAGAGAACCAGGTAGTATATAACTAGGTCTGGTCTATAACCAGTATGTGATCCTATGTGCCAATATCGATGTTTACGTGTTTGTCTATTCCATGCTATATATATATATATATAATATATAATATATATATATATTAATATATAATATTATATATCTCTAATATTCCTATATATACTTAAGACTAAATACATTATTGCCATATTTATCTTGCCATTCAATTCATCGTTTCTTTATAGCCCTTGCATGGTTTTCATATAAAAGGATTTATATAAAACTTTTGCTTGGCACATCATGGTATCTTCAACTATTGCTAATTCTTCTGATTCTTCGAGAGAGTGGTGGAGTTCACCCCGCCCTCTCTGTATTTATTTTTGGTGATAAACCGACTGTTATATCTCTTCTACTTCTATGGTTGCTCAGATGACATCTAACTGCTACCAGTTATTTCAATCTGCCACTCCTGTGGTTGAGATAAAAGACTAATCTTGGCTGCTTCCATCCACTTGGATTGTGTGCTTGGTTCTCCATTTCGGGTTCGATTCAGATTCCCCAATGAGATGTCTTCACCTGAGCATATTTCCCCCCGCTACCAAGCTATTTCACCATTCTTATGCAACCGATTCTTCGAGGCTTCCTGATTACTATTCTGATGGACCACCATCGCAGACCCTTATGTTGCTAACCATTCTCGTTTGAGCAGGGAAACAAACACGTCCATCATCATCATCCTGAGTTTTTCCTATTGCTCCTGTTACAGCCTCCACCGCCCAAGATTCGTCGACGGTCAACGATTCTTATCCAACTCGGGGAGGCTATTCCTTTTGGTCGACCTTACACCGTCAAAACCTGCCTTAACGGCCCGTGTAAATTGTTGACAGCAAGGAAGGGAGTTAGAACCATTACCAGCTCACAGATTAGCATCGAGGCATGCATTACCTCATTCTTCAGACCATCACTCATCTTCTTCCAATTCATCTTCGGATTCTTCGCCAGTTCATTCTTTGGGTTTGGATGCATCAGATCAGGCTCATTCTGGATCTTTGACTAGAGATGTATCACCTAGATTATGTTACCCTCTGAGGAGAGCACCACGATGTAGTGAGGCATTTCGTCGTTGGTATGCTGCTTCATTATCTACTTTGTATCCACCGACTACATCAGAGTCATCATCAGGAGATTCGTCAAAGAGACCCCTGCATTCATCTTCACATTCTGTTAGACCATCTCGCAAGAGATGTAGATCCTTGGTTGATTATGTACCATCATCTATGCCAGTTATGGGATCATTAGCTCCTACTCGTGTTGATCTCTTACGACCTCGTAAGAGGTTCAAAGATTCATATTCGTTTGAGGCTAGCATAGAGGAGGATACCGATATTGATCCTATAGATACTGGGGTTGATATAGAGTTGGGTATTGGTGATGGAGATGATGTTAGAGATCATGATCAGATTGACCATAGGGATGTTAGGGATGACACCAAGGGTTATGAGGCTGACACCAGTGTTGGAGACACAGTTGAGGTAGGTATCAACCCGATGTCCGGAACCGATGAGTTGAGGAGAATGTCAGCCAGCTAGAGAGAATCTTCTCTAATACGTTCAGCACTAAGGGATAGGCATGATAGGAGGACCATATCGAGGGATATGCCGATTGACTTGGTATATGATGTTCGTGACTTTACCATCACCTTGTCTAAGGTCGTATTATAGTGAGGAATTATCGGGCTATAAGACCATTGCTCAGAAGAACGGTTTAGAGGCTGGTCAGTATATAGTTAGGGGACAAGAGAATTAGTAATGATCGAGAGGATTGACCACTTGAGTTTAGAACCTCAGGTTCGTGTTATGTGGATCATCGAGAGGGATCGGTAAACATGCCTTCGCTTCACATGTCAATTTCACAGAGGAGTTCATCAGGTTCGTAACGGAACAAGATGATACTCAGGGAGACTTAGCGGTTGAGAGTCGTATGTTAAGAGACGTTTGGGTTTTTCAACCCTTAGACTAAGTTGTACCATGATCATGTTAGTAACTAGACTGGTGGTTAGGTCTAGATGTTAGCAGTAGAAAATAATGATTGTGGATCATGTACCTATTTTGGATTTGTTGTAACTGAATTAAGCTTTATCATGAAATGAAAAGCTTGTTTTGACTCTCTCGCTTATTTATCTATATCGTTAGTTATTCGTTCTGTCAATCATGTTGTAATTATATTTTATTTTATAGCATGTATTAAATTATCGTATATCTAATAATCTTGTATTGTTAAAATCTCACCATTGGGTTGTGTCTTTGTGAGTAGAACCAATGACTATGCACTCCGCTCCCGGTATGACCCATGAATCAATCGAGAGAACTCGTTAACCGACCTATGGAAGAAGAGCGTTGGCTGCTCATGAGGGACCCGTGCCGCCAAAGGCTCTTGAACGAAACCAAAGCCAAAATGCAGTGATAGGCACAGTGAGGAAATGCAAAAGGTAGAAATGGAAATGGTGGAAATGGAAATGGTAGAAATGAGAATCCAAATGAGAATGGTAGAGGTGATAGACCTGTTGCTAGAGAATGCACCTACCAGGACTTCATGAAGTGTCAACCACTCAACTTAGGGAACGGAAGGAGTTGTAGGATGATAAGAGGTTTGAAAGATGGAAACAGTGTTTCCATATCAGTAACAGCAACAGAGAAGTTCCCAAGTTAGAGTATGCTACTTTGCACCCTGTTCGACAGTGTCACTAAACTTGGTAGAACTCACATAATAAGGACTATGGAGACTAGAGGAGCTGGCATTTGCCAAGACATGGAGAGGAGCTCTCATGAAAGATAATGACAGAAGTGTATAGCCCAGGAATAAGATTCAGAAAATGGAAACTGAACTGTAAAGCTTAACCGTGAAGAACAATGATATTGACCAACTATACTAAAAAATTTCAAAGAGTTGACCAGAGGTGTACCAAAATGGTCCCCGAGAGGAAGATTGGGAAGAAATTCATTGGGGAGGACTTCTGATAATACCCACGGGATGTAATAGTTGTCAGAACCCACAGACTACAAGATGCTGTCGAATTGCCCAACAACTTGATGGATCAAAAGTGAAGGGCTATGCTGTTAATAAATGCAGAATAAGAGGAGATGAACACCAAGTATGAAAACAACCGTGATAAATAACCCAGACCTTTCAAACAACATAATACAGGAAGGATCAGAATGTTGCTAATAGCCTATAACGCTGGTAACATGAAAGAATGTTTATGAAGGAACACTTCCTAACTGCAATAAGTGTAAGCTACACCAACGAAGGACAGATGTACTGCTCAGTGTCCGTAACTGTAAGGGATATGTAGACATCTGCCAGATTTGCAGATCTCGTTGTGACACATAACGTACTCAAGTGAACGCCCAGGCCGAATCAGGGAGGTCATTTACGTTTTTGAATGTGGAGTGCAAGGACGTTACCGGAAGGATTGTCTCAAAGTCAAGAACCAAAACCGTGGGAACAAAGCAAGAGCTCCTGATGCAAGAGGCAAAGCATATGTCCTAGGAGGAGGTGACGCTAACCCAGGTTCCAACACTATCACGGTACGCTACTTCAAAAACGATCATCATGCATATATGTTATTTTGATTCGTGTGCCCGAATGAAGTTTTCGTATCAAATACTATTTTAGTGCATGCTAGAAATCACACCCTATGCCTTACACTTTAGTTAACGCTGCGAGCTAGCTGACGGAAGAACTTCAGAAACCAGCACTGTGCTTAGAGGTTGTACATTAGAATTGTTAGGACATCCATTTAATATCGACCTGATGCCTATAGATTTGGGTAGTTTCGAAGTTATCATCGGCATGGATTGGTTAGCAAAGAATCATGCAATGATTGTCTGTGATGAGAACATAGTGCGTATTCCTTATGAAAACAAGTACGAGATCGTTTTTTTCACGGATACAAAAGTGGACAAGGAGAAGAAATCAACGTTGAGCATTATATCATGTAAAAGGCCAAAAGTATATGGAGAAAGGTTGTCAAATATTGCTGGCAAAGGTACGATGAAGAAAACAAAGACCATTCAAGGAGAAGCGACCTCGCAGACGTGCCGAGCTTAACGGACTTTCCCGAGATCTTTTCCTGACAAACTTACCTGGATTACAACCACCGATACCGACAAGTTTTGTAATCCAAATCGACTTAGTCCCAGTGCTGCCACACCGTAGCTCGAGCCCCGTAATGATTAGCAACCGTCAGAATGGAAGTATTGTCTCACATTCAACTACAAGAACTTTACTAACAAAGTATTATAAGACCAAGTCCTCAGCCCCCTGGGGAAGCTCCAGTTTTGTTGTCAAAAAGAAAGTACCGACTCTTTTCCGATGTGTATCGACTACCGTGAACTAACAAGCTACTGTAAATAGAATCGATACCCACACTCCGAAATCGACAACTTGTATTGATCCAGTAGCAAGATCAGTGTGTACTCGAAAGAAGTCTGCCTTGGGTCTGGTTATCACCAACTTATAGTTTGTGACGAGAATATTCCAAAAGCACAGGCGTTTAGGACCGCTTATGGTCACATGATTCCAAGTATGCCCCCCTTTTTCGGGTTGACTAACGTGTCGGCATATTTTGTAACACCCCCAAAATTATGACAACGGCAGCGGACTACCACAATGGGGTGCTACATCAAATACACAACGCTAGATACCAAGAGAACGACCTCTAGGTGTCGTGTTTGAAAAATAACATTTTGTTGATTTAATAACAAAATCCGATTTAATATAACATTTGTGCCAAAATTGCATCACAATTGAAAAGCTTGTATGTCTAGACTCCAATGCACTTCAGAAATCCGAAGCATATAATTACTAGAAAAACATTCCTTAAAATTGGTCAACATAAAATTGGTGAAGTTCATAGGTTAGTGTTAAAGTATAAATATAAGTTTCACAACAAGTATATTTTATCCACTGTGTCGCATCACATACCATGTAAAATGTTTATAAAATATGCACGAGCCCATTTATGTCCACCAAAAGTACCATAAATCCGAGATTTTATTAAAATAATGCATGACAAATTTAATGTTGTCACCAAAAATGTATCCCTGGCACATCGTTCCTATCGATTTACCTAAAAAAATATATACACAGGTAGGACCCAGCAAGAATTTTTATCCCTGTAAAAACCGTACAACCAAAGGCGACATCCACAAAACCAGATTACTGATACACAACAAGCTCATGACATCTGAAGCTCGACGGTATATTAGCTATTTTTAGCCATTATATTCCCATACAGATGGTAGTAAGACCACAACATCCAAAACCGACCCGATTATAATATTCGTTCCCGGTGATAGCTAGTTCACCGAAACAGGGTTGTTAAACCCAGATATATCAACCCTTAATAACACTCACTGCTTCCAAACCAGGAATTAACATTCACAAAAAGTGGGCTTAAAAGGGGTTATAATTTATACATAGGTACACACGTAATCTATATAAACTTTCACTGTCCGTCCATTTGTAAAACAAAGTATGTCTAAATTAAGTTTGTTAACAAATCCAGTAAATAAGAGCATGAAATATTCATGATAAAATATGAGCTTGTAAATTATTCATGTAAATAGAGCATGTAAATATTCATGTAAACACGTAAGTAATCGACCCATGTAATTGAATTGCAAACAATTTAAGCAACAGCAAAACAAGCATGTTCTCACCCCAAAAATATATGTAAAACCAGTAAAACATGGGGCTATAAACTCACAAAATCCCTTAAAACAATCACATTGTTATAAGATAACCGAGTAAGTATAAGAATTTGTAGACAAGCATGTATCCCCCTCGCGGGTTATAAAACATTCAAAAGATTGAAAAGCGAGGCTATGAACTCACATTGATTAAAGACCACGATCAATTAATCCAATTAAATCACAACTGAATCTGCAACGATCTCGACCACGACCTATAATTATGTCGTTCGATTATAACACGTAATAAATACGACCAACGATGCGTACATCGTTACCACGAAATCATACATATTTTTATATGTATACATACATATATACATGTGATGAGAAATCCACTTGCGCGTCTTTAAACCTTAACCCTTAGTATATTATATGAATATATACTATTTTTTCGTCCAATCCTAATTTATCTCAATATTTACAGAAAGTTACTATTTTTAGACTCCCCGTTTTTAGAACCAAACAATGATCTTAAAACTATTAATTGAAATAATATATTAACCGACTTTATTTTATCATTCAAAATCGTACTCATAATGTATTAATACTAATTAAAATATCCGTTGACTTTTACGTTGACCTTTAGTTTTGACCCGCTATATTTCAAGTTTTAAGACTGATAAGCCTCGCCGCAAAGTAAAACGTCATTACGAACAACTTTCGTGTTTCGCCGGAAGGCTGAAACGGACTCGAAAGTGCTCAAATCGTTTAATTAATAGATCTGTCAGATTTAATATATTAAAAATAACTTATTTTCTATTAAAGTGTATATTCCGATTTCATTCCAGTTTCTTCGTTATTGGGAGTTACAAGTCCCGTTTTATGTCTAAACGTCCGTCAAAATATAATTTGTTATATTTTGTAAACCAAAGTCTGACTTATCAAAATCTCGAATCCCGAATCCCATGTTCCGTTTTCTGCTATTAATTATTCGTTCCAAAACGCGTCATAGTCCGTTTTTAGTTCAACTCCCGTCTAAAATATATCTAATATCGCTTATACATTAATATCAGTCCCGTTTTAATATTTATAACCTATTATACTAGACTGCGCAAGTTTTAATATTTTTCATCACATATTATGAATTCGATAAAATTAAATGAAACAATCGAGATAACTAATATATTTATGGTGCAAAACAAAATGCACCCTTTTGTGTCTGATTATCAAACCAAACAAACCCCTGGCTATTTCGCAGCCAAACACACGCACCCGACCCGGCTGATGGACAGCCAAACGCACCCTCGTGCATATTATAACCCAAAGATGCACCCTAATCTATTGTTATCCTTAAAACCAAACACGCCTTTAAGTTGTTTCGGTTAAAGCCAAACGCACCCTAATCGGCATAAACCCTTAGCCAAACGCCCTTTTTCTGCTGTAACAGCCAAACGCACCCATCGGTGTGCGTGACAGCCAAACCAAACGCCCCTTCGTTTCTATAAACAAAACCAAACGCCCCGTTTGGCAAGTTTGCCAAACCAAACACCCTCTTTTGTATAAATCCATATCCAAACGCCCCTAATCGCTTTCTACATCAACCAAACGCAGCCTAGCTGCCATAATTAAACCAAACGCAGCCCCCTTGCTGCGGACCCTATTCCAAACGCACTCTTTTTGGTGAAAACAGAACCAACACGCACCCTTGCGTGACTCTTGCTGCCAAACGCACCCTTTTGCTTATTTATAACAAATCCGGATGCACCCATGGTGCTTATAACAAACCGAACGCAGCCATCTAATAAACCAAACGCACCTAGTGGCTCGCACAGCCAACCAAGCAAACCCTCGGCTGATTCGACAGCCAACCAAACCCGACACACCTTGTTGCAAACCAAACCCGACATCCTTCTCCCCCCCGGCTGTCCTGACAGCCAACCCGACGACCTCCTCCCCTTGCTGCCAATAAACCAAACGCACCCACTTCGTGGTGGTTAACCACCGAAACAACAACCCTGGTGGTGGGTTGACTGCCAAACGCACCCTTGTGGTGGTTCGCAGCCAAACCAACGCACCCTTGCGAGTGGCTGTGGTGATGAGTGGTGGTGTCGTGGAAGATGGTGGGCGTGGCTGAGGTGATGGCGGTATGATGATGATGATGGGGAGGTGGTGATGTGGTGGCCGGCTGTGGGTCACGAGGAGCCTTTTTGGTCTTCGCCGGAAAAGGCCGCCGGAAAAGTTTTTCCAGTGGCCGGAGGTGGTGGCCGGCGGCGACAGGAGCTCGCCGGAAATAATGGAGGGAGAGAGGGTGAAGATGATAAGTGTGTGTGTGTATAATTTTGAGATGGAATGAAATGAAATATATAAATTTTATATATATATAAAACTTTAATATTAAAATGTAATATGTTTAATAGTTGAGGGTTTGTTTTGTAAATATTTTACAGGGACCAAAAGTGAAAGTTTTAGGAAACTTTTATAATATATTGGTTCGGGACTCATTTGAGCAGCCTAACGAATGATTCAATGCACGAAACTTGCGCCATTGTTTTTCAAATTATTTTTCCGATAAAAATGAGTATTCGCTTGATAATATTTCATAAATATTTTATAACATTTAATAAAATATCTGTTATTCATTTTTCGATCCGGTTGTGCCTCGTCCGAAATAGAATGGATTTAAGCTTGAGCATTTGCGTTATCACAACGCTTTTCATTAAAATGATGAATAATTTATTTAATATTTTTATTAAATAAATACTGATAACTAAATAACAAAACAAATTCAATTATTTTTGTGTGTTCGCGTTGTAGGTTGTTCGTTAAATGTTTGCGGTGCTGTTTTAGCCCTTTTCGGCTCGTTTCTAAGTCTCGGGCAAAACTAAAAAGTTGTCTGGAATATCATTTCACATCAAATTACTTTAGAGTCCGAGTCGTGGAATGTGAAAATAAAAGACCAAAAGTCAAAAAGTCAAGTCAGACTCAAAAAGTCAAAGAGGTTAAAATAGTCCTTTAAAATTCCAAAAATTACCGGATGTTACAGTACCTACCCCTTTAAAGAAATCTCGTCCCGAGATTAAATCTGTGTTATCCGCTTAGTGTGACTAGGAACAAGACTTAAGATTTACAAATCATTTGAACATGACGCTGATAACTTTAATCAACAATATCTAATGTTTCGACATTTCTTAATATCCATAAATTTCGGGTAGGTTGACCAGGATATCCAATCCATTAGAATAGGTATCTTAGATAAACATCATTACAAGGTTTATTGTTGGTATAAGTGTTTTATGAAGCAAACCTCTTAATAGAGAGCACATCAAAGGAGAAAGTGTAGTCGCGTGAGTATGTTTGTATAAGTCTCTATATGTCCGAGGACGGAGTCTCGTTTCTACTATCTGTAATGTTCGATGATTCACATCAACGTGGCTTATGTATGTAAGTACCCAATTTACTTGGCAGTACTAGGATGTACAACTTACTTGGCAGTACTAGGATGTATAGCGACCTAAGTCTTCCTACTAGTGGCCCGAAATGAATAGTCCAACTATCTG
>BQNB010191693.1:0-11677 GCA_026074375.1 Tanacetum coccineum
GTTCAGTTGATTCGTAAGCATGGCTATCTATTGTGATTTTTGGCTATAATCGAATCGAAATTCTGGTTTTTACGTTACCTGAAAACCAAAATGCATTCAACTCTCGCTTATTTCGTCTTAGCTTTTCGAACGTTAAGGTTATTGTTGATGTAAAATGTTGCTCACCGGCTTTCGGGTGCGTAGCAGGTCCCTTCAACCGTTGATAGTCTGATACTCCAGAACACAAGGAACAACACGCATTAGCCTCGCCCCAGGTGTGACCCTAGGACCAAGCTTCGGCGTGAGAATAAGCGAATGATTTGTGTGTAAAAGTGAGTAGAATGCTACAGTGTTAGAGAATTGATTAAGAATGCAATAAATGTCTTTGGGGGTATTTATACTACCCAAAGGCGTACCTGGTGATGACGTTATGACCATTGTGACCTGATATCCTGACGCATGTCATGCTGGTGGGAATCCTACCAGTCAGTATATCAGAGAATGCTTGGTCAGCATGTCAGGCTTTTTGCTTTGGATGAGGACATACCCCTGCTAGATGATTGACCTTGTCTTCATCGTCTTCCTGACAATGTCACGTCGCTTTCTGTCGTGTCTTGATGTAAGCTTCTGGTTATCCTAACTTCGCCGGATACATAACGCGTGCACCGCACATACGCGAACCAGTCCCCCCAGTGTTGTATTATCAGTTGAAGGACTGGTAAGGCAACACTTAAATAATATGTAGGTCTGGAAAGGGGAGGATGAAGTTTTGAGTGTGGGTAATATATATATATATATATATATTATAATCCATCTATATAATATATATATATATAGATATATATAATATATATATATATATATATATATATATTATAATATATATATATGATATATATATATATATATACATACATATATATATATATATCTTATATAATACATTGAGTTGTAGATCCTCAAAAAACCAAGGAGGCAAAAAAAATAAAAATGGGTTAATCCTAACCAATCATTTTTTTCATCATTCACTTTTTCTCCACCTTTTTTTTCGGAAAACTCAAATATCTAGCAAACGATGGAAATCGTTAAACAGAAAAAAAATACAACAACCATCGCGACGAGAGTATTTTTTTAAATCTTTCTATAGAGGGGCAACTTATATATACTTTCGACGAACTTTTTTTTGAATTTTTTTTTTCAAGCTCACGTCAGAAAAAATCTCATCTGGGATTTTTTTGAAATCACATGAGATTGTGAGCAAATCTCATGTGATTTTTTTCTTCAGACTGTGATGCGAAAAAAAAAACGGAGAAAAAAGTTCGTCGAAAGTAATCTGCAAAACGAGTAATTTTTTATCTTTCTTATAGAGGGCACTATACATATAGTTTTCGGAAGAAACTTTTTTTTCGATTTTTTTTATCAAATCACGTCTAAACAATCACACATGAAGATTTGTGATACAAATCTCATGTGAATTATTTCAGACGTGATTTTCTCCAGATGTGATTTTTCGACGAACTCTTTTTTTTTTCGAATTAATTTTTTTTTCAAACACGTCGTAAA
This sequence comes from Tanacetum coccineum, assembly GCA_026074375.1. NCBI lineage: Eukaryota > Viridiplantae > Streptophyta > Magnoliopsida > Asterales > Asteraceae > Tanacetum > Tanacetum coccineum. The sequence goes on from BQNB010191693.1 coordinate 1,543, forward strand.
AAAAATCACATGGAAATTTGTATCACAAATCACATGTGATATTTGTGAAAGCACATGAGATTGTGATACAAATCTCATGTGATTTTTTTCAGACGTGATTGAAAAAAAAACAAAAAAAAAAGGGGAGTTCGTCGAAAGTATCACCACGAGTATTTTTTTTATCTTTCTATAGGGGCCACTTCTATATACTTTCGCGACCTTTTTTATCGAATTTTTTTTTTTCAATCACGTCTGAAAAAATCCACCATGAGATTTTGTATCAGAATCTCATTTGATTCTAAAAAATCCCATGAGATTTTTTCTGACGTGAGTAAAAAAAAACATTCGGAAAAAAAGTCGTCGGAAAGTAAATAGAAGTGGCCCCTCTATAGAAAGATGATTTAATTTCTCAGTCAACCTAAACGCATCGGGTTGGTCCCTAAGAACGTCCCATGCAACGGTCGAGCGACGGCGCCGGAGGGCGGGGCCCACGCAAAATGCGTCGGGCCAAACCCCAACCGACGAGAAATAGGCGAAACGGCTAGGGCAGAACTACAAGTCACACGAGATGCCTGGAGGCGCGTTAATAACCCACTCGGGCCTTCCTCCGTGCGGAACTGACACAACTCTGAAGGCCTGGTGGCTGCGATGGTATGTTTCGTTTTGCGTAACCGATTACAGGTTTGTAGCAGATATTTAATTTATTTAAACAAAAATAGGTGCAAAGTGGTTTTTTAAAATTAAATTACAATAAGAATTAATCTAACCCATTAATGAAAATAAAAATGGATGGATAGATGACAAGCGATTTTTTGTTCTTTTTTTTTGACCATGTTCCTTATGGAACTTTTCTCATATAACCATATATTATATATATATATATATAATATAATTATAGACATATAAATCGACATCACATATAATATAGACATACAATATATATAGACAATACATATAATATAATATATATATATATATAATATATATATATTATATATATATATATATATATAATATATATATATATATATCTAATATCATATATATATATATATATATATTCCTGTTTCTTTTGGCTTGCATTGGGCTTTGCGATTTAGAGGCCCAATGGGGCTTTACACGCACACTTTGCCCGCCCGTAAAGACGGACCAGACTTCATTGTTTCAGTTGATTCGTAACATGGGCTATCTATTTGTGATTTTTTGCCTATAAATCGAATCGAATAATTCCTTTCTGGCTATTTTTTTTTACTTACCTGAAAACCAACATGCATTCAAACTCTCCGCTTATTTCGTCTTAGCTTTTTCGAAACGTTAAGGTTAATGTAGAGTAAAATGTTTGCTCACGCTCTCAGGCTCCGGTGCGAGCAAGTCCCTTCAACCGTTGAGAGTCCTGATACTCCAGGAACGACAAGGAACAACACGCATTACCATCGCCCCAGGTGTGACCCCTAGGGACCAACTTCGGCGTGAGATTAAGCGAATGATTTGTGTGAAAAAGTGGAGTAGAAATGCGTACAGTGTAGAGAATATGAAATTAAGAAGCAATAAAAGTCTTTGGGGTTATTTATACTACCCAAAGGCGTACCTGGTGATGACGTTATGAACCATTGTCCTGATATCTAACCCCGCATGCCATGAGGTGGGGTCCTAACCGAGTCGAGTATATCAGAGATGCTTGGTCAGCGTGACCAGCTTTGGGCTTTGGAATCGAAGGACAATACCTGCTGGGATATGACCTTGTCTTCATCGAGTCTTCTACAATGTCGCGTCGCTTTCTAGATCGATGTCTTGATGTAAGCTCAGGTTAACTCGCCGGATACATACCGTCCCGGCACATCGCGAACCATGTCCCCCCAGTGTTGTATTATCAGTTGAAGGACTGGTAATGCAACACTTAAATAAGATGTAGGTCGGGAAAGGGGAGATGAGATTTGATGATTATAATCTATTATAATATATATATATAGTATATAGTAGTATAATATATATATATATATATATATAATATATATATATACACACACACACAAACACATATATATATATACACACACATAGATATATCAATATACACACATATATATATATTTATATATATATATATAAATACAGCAACACACATATATATATATATATATATATAATATATATATATATATATACAACACACACACACACACACACACATTAATATATATATTATATTAATATATATATATTTTTCTTTTAAATATATATATATCTATATATATATAATATATATATATAAATTAAAGAATATAATATCTGATATATATACACACACATATTATATATATATGATATAAACATATATATATAGTATATATCGCACACACAACACACACATATATATATATATATATATATAATATATAATGAAATATACTCACACAATATATATATACCAACACACATATATATATAATATATAATATAATATATGTATTAATAATGCACTGGGCTTTGCGATTTAGGAGAGGCCATGGGCTTTTACACGCCGTGGGGCGGATTACGATGGCGTTTTGTGCACCCATTTTTGCTGCGATCTTCCACGTGTAAAGCACTAAAAGGTAAATCATAAAGAATGACAGCTCTGGATGAGCCCTTTGTCCTTTCGTGATATGACTTGTACCGTTTCCCCCCTCTTCTCGAGGACCGTATATATCTATATATAAATATATATATATATAATATATATATATATATATATATATATATAGATATATATATATAAAAGTATATATATATATATAAAATATATATATTATATTATATTAGTAGGTATAAATATATATAAACACTTATTCATTCCTCCTATTGATTTTTTATTTCTTTATTTCACACACATCCACCATCTTACTACTCGATCTGGTTTCTTTCACAATATTAAGTTCCTTCGATTCTTTCAAGGTGCGTCCTATTTTCTCTTTTGTTTGTTTTCTTTATCCTTTAGTGTTCTAACTATGTCCGGAAGTGAGCCTGGGGAAATGGCTCCGAAAAGTTCGCAAGTTGTGGTCCTACCCAAATTCGATATGCATATTTATACCTCCGAGGTCACCTCCAAAGAGTTGACAGAGGCCGTTACCGAATATTGCATTCTCGCGGATTTACACCCTCGCCTTCCGCCTCCGGATCTCATTATGGATAAACTCCCATCTAGGTATATCGAAATATATATGGAACAACACGAACAGGGGGGATTATGTATTCCTTTCTCTGCCTTTTTCCTTACCGTGATTAAGCATTTTGGGGTGCATGTATCTCAGTTGGTTCCGATGGGAGTAAATAGGGTGACTTTGTTCGAGATTCGTTGTTGAAGCTTGAATATCGCCACCACAGTTTCCTTATTCCGGGTGTTTTATAAATTATGCAAACAGGTCTACTGGTTTTCATTCGAGAACAAGACCGAAGGTTATTTGAAAAAGTGTTTTAAAGAAGTTACGCCGAGTTTGAAAGGTTGGAAGAAGAATTTTTTCTTGATAGATCGAAGGGCAGGTGCCGGATGCCATGCCTTGGCGACATATCGACACATAACAATGAGGGTGATGTCGAGCTCTTGGCGGAGTTCCCAATCCCTTTTCATCCTCCTCAACATTTATTATATGTTTGTGGGTTGACTACAGCTTGTCGACATCCGGAGTTATCCTACATCATCAAGGACCCCGAGGGAAAGGGTAATAAATATGATAGGTTCTTATTATCCGTTAATGTTAATCCTTGTGTTCTTCCTTATCTTCGTTTCGTCGTTTTTTTCACAGCGCTTAGCATGGATGATTTCTTAAAGCTTTCGGGCTGGAACGGAACTTTCGTCAGCAAAGGGGACCCGATTGCCAATGATCAACGTCCCAGGACTCATGCCACTCTTCCGTTGGCTGTGGGAGATCCAATTCCGGAGAAAAGCCTGTTTTAAAAGGCTATTGAAAAACCTGACTCAAAGATTGCTGCGGCGAGGGAAAAGAAAGATAAACAGAATTTGGATATAACTCAAGCGAAGCATGCAGGGGAAGGGGCTCCATATTCTCCTAGAAAGAAAAGGGTTCGTTAGAATCAAGAGACCGTTGGTTCCAGATTTGAAAGGACCATCTCCATCACTCTACTTCATCATGCCGCACCCAAACCCGCTGATGAAACTGTCACCTCAGTCCCGCAGAACACTGCCGGGGGTACTGTTGTTGGAACCTCCTTGGAGAATATCGAGAAGGAGGTTGTCGACCTTAGCAAAAATACTCACGTTCCCACTCCTCTAATCACCATCATTCAGCCTTCACCCGATGCTGGGCATGGAGATACTCAAAATCACGTGGCATTTTCTGATGGTAAGTATTAGTTTGTCTATATATTTTTCTTGTGCAACTTATCGAGGGTAATTTCTACTAATTGTCTCTTTGCCGTGTGCAGCTCACTCTATCCACTCCACCCATCATGAAGATGACGATAAAAGCATTGTCGAGCATCAGTTTGTGCCGGAGTGGGGTCTTCGCGATGACCTTCGTATCTGTTCCTTCAGGGCCTGTAAGGAAATGATTGCTCATTTGGATACTCCCGCAGAGCAAGAATTCTTAAGTAGTTTGACAAATGTTGAGGTGGTCAGGCGTGCTTATTAGTCATTGGGTCAGTGTGTGCTATCACAAGGTGAACTCTTAAAGAGGCATGAACAGCTTAACAGTGAGCATGTAGACCTGCGTAACCGTAGTGATACTCAACTTGAGGAATTGAACCGTTTAAGGACCGATCTCTAGATACAAATGCAAACCAACGATGGGTTGTCGAAACAGCTGATTCTGCTGGATGGTGCCCACTCGTCTTGTGAGGATAAGGAGACAGAGTTGTTGGGTCAGTTAAAAGAGATGACTGGAGGCGGACTGCCTCAGAACAAGTTGCGCGAATAAAAGAGCTGAATGAGGCAATTGAGCCTAACTCTAAACAATTGGCCGACGCGGCATAGAGGGTTCAGGCGTTGGAGGCTGACAAGGTCCGACTGGTAGCTGAGTTAGCTCAAGCTGAAATGGAGTGTCATAAGCTTATCCGGGAATTCGTTCCAGAGGTTGTTAAGAAACTCCACATGAGTGTAGAATATCAGATAGTTTGGTTGTTCCCATAGGCTTGTGTTACACGGCCGGTTGGCTAGGGGGTTGAGCTTGGGGAGGTCTGAGGATGACATTGCTATTATGCTTTCTGAGACTAGCAATTTGGACATTCAAGGTTCGAGAACATGGAAAGATAAAAATCGCGAGCTCTTTACGATGCAATACCCTTATGTCTGAAAAATTAATGACTCCTACCATCTTCCGGTGGATGCTCTGATGAAGCTGTCTCCTAATGTCCCTCCACCTGATGCCGATGCTAAAACTGGTCCCTCCACTGAAAACAATACAGGAGGCTCGGCTAACCAGGCCCCTCCAGAAATTCAGACTGCCTCCGGTGCTCCTCAGCAGACAGCTATTTGTCATGTTATTTTACCTGTTATGGATTGTAATGTGTTTTGAGTAGTGTGCCCCGGTCTTTGCCGGATGATGTAATTTTTAGACCTTTATTAATGAATGGCTATCGTCCATCCTTTCGGATACGTATTTTAGGTTTTATCTGTGTATGCCCTGTGCTTGTTTTATTAATTGCATATATGCGCCTTTAGTTGTGAATTTTTGGTTAAGTAGATTACCTGTATTGATAGGGTCAAAGAAACGTATGGACCAACCAAGCACTTCTCGTAAACATTGGTATATGTTCATCCGACGATTATGTTCGGTAATGTAGCCTTTCGGTGAAGGTTTGATGTGTCGTTGTGTGGTGTTTATCCATGATAGTTCAAGTTTTAAATTTATATTTTACCGACTTAACTAAAAACAACGCTTTAACAGGCAGTTTACCCGGTTGGTGGTAGATTCATGGTAAGTAGGGTGTCAAACACTTGAAGCGAGGTTAAATCTCTTAATTTATTTATATTTTGTGTTGGGACTTAAAAGACTTCATGGATTCTTAGAAGTTACTACTGCTCAGGTACATAATGGAAATTATGCTAAGTAGTTAGTACTGGTAGTATAATGTTACCACTGCTAGTTACTACTGTTAGTATAATTTAGTACTGATAGCATAAAGTTACTGCTGTTAGTTGAAGTTAAGACTGTTCAGTGTTGAAGACTAAAATATAAGCTAAGTAGTTAGTGCTGCTAGTAGTAAAAGTTAAGACTGCTAGTACAAGTTACTACTGTTAGTATATATTAGTACTGCTAGTACTAATGTTACTACTGCTTATGTTTATTAGTGCTGCTGGTGAAAGGATTACAACTGTTTGAAGACTTTCTACTGTCAAGAGGATAAAGACGAATTAAAGAGATAAAGATTGTTTGGAGAACAAGAATACTTGTGAAGATAAGTATTGAGATATTTATGTACAAGATATACATAATGTATTTATTTAAAAGATTACATTTATGTTTAGAAAAGATTAAGATATCTTAGGAATGTATTGTAAGCCGACTAGGACTCCTTAAGTCTATAAAAAGAGGCTCTAGGGCATTAGTTGAGATATCAGATTTGCACATAAGTCTTCATAGTTGTCAAAGTCGATTATGAAAAGCTTCAAGGTTGTAAACCATAGTACTAAGTGAAGAGTACTCGTATTATTAATCTAATAATATTGGAGCATTTGGTTATATCTTTGTTTGTTCAAGATTACTGTTTTATTTATAATACTTCTAGGTATTAAGGTGTAGATTCCGCATACACTTTAATATACATACAAAGTTTCTACAACAAGTTATTTTGGATTTATCCAAGGTAATTTAACCTTAGACAACCTAAGGAGTCGATCTAGGTTTGGGATCAACATATATAACCCCTCCCCAACAATTTTAGGCATAGCCACCACAATAGTATCTTTCAACTCCTGAATCTGAATCATTACTCTAGCATAGCTTAACCTACCCCATGACTACATACACATATCGAATGTATAAGAATCAAGTATCAAAGAAGTACCAAGTTTAGTAGGAATAACACTCAAACGCTCCTCACTACATTCTGTCATAGGAACACCGTGAAGTTTAACCTCAACTAGAAGATTAACAACATCTTCTTTCATTAAGTTCACCTCGAGAACCCATTTTTTAGAATAAGTGGATAATTGCATTGAATCTAAACCATCCATAGAGCTAAATTGGAAAGGAATAACCTGGTAGATGAGTTAAGCATGGATTTAACCAGACCATATTTGCCCCAAGTGTTCCTAACATAGTTAGCAACAACGGGGTAAGCCACCCGCTTTCCCAAAAAGAAACCATGTGCCGTCAATAAACCATTCACTAATAACTCTAATAGACTCTATCAAGACAGCCACATCAATCTCGTTTCCCACCAGTTTGATTAAAGTGCAAAAATTTACACTTTTCCTAGTCGATTCACCAGTAAATAAATTAGCATAAGAAGTACCTTTGTCCAAGTTAGCAGTAAAGTTACTTGGTGTCTCCCCAGCATTATCATCATGCAGATTATTATGATGACTTTGACCAAATTCGCCTCTTGTGTACCAAAACTGTTTCCAGACGTAACCATAACAGATGGTATGCCACCATCCTTGACAACACCATTTTTCTCCTTAACACCTCTCCCGCCCCCACTCCTTTTTTGGCTCAAAAAGCCTCGCTCCATTCCCAGCACATTCAAATTCTACGCAAAAAAATATAACAACCAAGCTACGATAATAGTAACGAACCAATTAAAACAAACCCTAAACTGAATTAGGGTTTACCACAGCCAATTCGTAAGTACAATTTAAATATATCGCGAAGTACTACAAGTTAGCTGACCTTCATAATGCACAACGGACAAAAAACTTAAAGGCAATTAATATATCGGTGCTTAATAAATAAATGCAGTCAATGACGCAACCCAGTCCAATAAATACAAAAGTTCCTTACCTACAAAACTTTTGACTAATTATGAGGGATATTAATATTCTATGAATGAAGCTGATGTGGGGAGAATGATGCAATTATTCCTTCACCATATGTTGTGTTTCGTGGTTTTTTAGTTTTTGTAATTTCATAGTTTATGTTTATATTTATCTTATATCTCACATCGCCCTAGAAGGATAACATGTAAGCACTCCTTCTCCTATAAAAGGAGGTGCAAGGATTTGTGTTGTAGGATTAGTTTTACTATATTTTGATATTTTGTAATAAAAAGCTTTGCTTTAATCAATTCTTGGCGATTTTGCTAAGATTCTCTTAATAATCGGTATTCGTTTGAATCAATGATTGTTGGAGTTTGCCTAATTATCGGTATTCTATTGAATCAAAGATAGTTGGAAGATTATTTCTAGTATTAGGGTGAATCAACAGATCCAATTTGTGTTATCTTGTTATTAGTCTACATCAAGTTGGTATCTCTTCTTGTTTTAATTACTTTAATTCGTGTGTTCCTTTATTTAGTCTACATCAGTTGGTATCAAGAGCCGAAGTTCCTGATTAAGATGCCTCCAAGGAGAACCAGAAATATTAATGATGCCTATGAGCGTATTATGGCAAGAATGGAGGAGAGATTAGATCAGTTTGTTGATCGATTTGCTAATCGAATGAATGATATAATGAATCTAACAAGATGTAAGGATCATAACGGTCGGAGAAGCAAAGACGAAGAGTTAGGAAATCCGTTCTTTAAGGGTGATTGTTCATCTTCTAATGAATGGGGAGATTATGGTGTGACGGGTGACGATTATGAAGGAGCCCCAATATTTGATGATGATTATAAAGAAGCATAGTATTTAATGATGATTAATTTAAAGAAGAATCGATGCCGGTTTATGATACCGATATTGAAGATGTCATTGAGGAGGAAAAATGATTTGTTGGGAAAGGAGGATTTGGTGAGGAAGAAGAAAACATAGAAGACGTTGTAGTTGTGGCTAATGATCTTTGCCTTCAATGATACAAACTACTTTAAGTGTTGATTTTTTAAAACCCATAGATTCAAACCCTCATGAGTTAATTTGGTCGCAAAAAGGTAATTTGGTCGATGTTAGTATTTTGAATGGCAAAAAATATCAAGAAGGGTATTTGAAAGCTAAACCCATGGATGATAAGTTGGGGTTTAAGACAATTAAGGTTCAAGGTCGAGTCATTATAAAGAAAGGGATTTTGATGCAAGGGATACAAATTTTGATGCTACAAGTACAAGGAACGAGTAAGGCAAACTCGAGGATGAGTTTTTTTAAGTGGGGGAGAATGATGCGAGGAGAATGATGCAATTATGCCTTCACCATATGTTGTGTTTCGTGGTTTGGTAGTTTTTTGTAATTTCATAGTTTATGTTTATATTTATCTTATATCCCACATCGACCTAGAAGGCAAACATGTAAGCACTCATTCTCCTATAAAAGGAGGTGCAAGGATTTGGTGTAGGATATAGTTTTTATATTTTGATATTGGTAATAAAGCTTTGCTATAATCAATCTATTCTTGGTGGTTTTTGCTAAGTTTCTCTCAATAATCAGCATTTGGGCCTTTTGGAATCAACGATTTGTTGGAGTTTGCCTGATTATCGGTATTCTTTTGAATCAACGATAGTTGGAAGATTGTTTCTGGTATTCATTGGAATCAACAGATCCAATTTGTGTTATCTTGTTATTGGTCTACATTAGGTTGGTATCTCTTCTTTTTTTAATTACTTCAATTCGTGTGTTCCTTTATTTACCCTACATCAGTTGGTATCAAGAGCCGAAGTTCCTGATTAAGATGCCTTCAAGGAGAACCAGGAATATTAATGATGTCTATGAGCGTATTATGGCAAGAATGGAGGAGTGATTAGATCAGTTTGTTGATCAATTTGCTAATCGAATGAATGATATGATGAATCTAAGAGGATGTAAGGATCGTAACGGTCGGAGAAGCTAAGACGAAGAGTTGGAAAATCCGTTCTTTGAGGGTGATTGTTCATCTTCTAATAAATGGAAAGATTATGGTGTGGCGAGTGACGATTATGAAGGAGCCCCAGTATTTGATGACGATTATGAAGCCCCAGTATTTAATGATAATCAATTTGAAGAAGAATCGATGCCGATTTATGATACCGATATTGAAGATGTTATTGAGGAGGAAGAAGGATACCAACCTGATGTATAAGGCAATTTGGTCGA
>BQNB010191694.1:0-11677 GCA_026074375.1 Tanacetum coccineum
CGAGTGTGCATATGTCACCTTGGACGTTTCAACATTCATTTCGACACACTATTCTTAATCGGCGTCAAACCTACCACGCAACTTAGTCAGGATGATTATGTCAATGTCACGATCTTTTTTAAAAGAATTGCTACATCCACATAAGATTTACAAAGACAAATCCACACAATAATGTGTCATGAATACTATTGGTAGTATTTCACATCCTTTTTATTCTTTTCATATATATGCATCCACAAATCAACTTACACATCATTTTGTGGATTTTCTTTTGTAAAACTTATGTGGATGTAGCATTCCTTCTTTTTTAAACTGTGATATGAGAGAGATATGGAACAGAAAGAAAATCATTTAAATAAATATAAAACAACTCACTTTCCGCTCACTCACTCTTAGTTTAGGTCGTGAGGGTGATCCACCACCATCACCAACCACATGCCACCTCCATTACCTCAGTCCCTAACCGCACGCGAATAGGGGCGGATCTAGAAATTCAAAGTAGGGTATGCACGATTTTTAAAGAAAAATAGTAAATTCGGATTTTTCGAGTTTGGTTTATTCGAGTCGGGTTTTTTCGGGTCAGATTTTTCCGGGTTTCGTTGGTCCGGGTCGGGTTTTCTGGGTTTATGATTATAACAAGTATAAAATCAACACTTAATACAGTTTTAAAATGCAACGACCTATAATATAAGAGAACGTAGATTAGCGTGCCAATTTACCACGCGTATGACAAAATAAATATAGAATACTGAAAACAATTTAAACAAATGAATATTATTAATAATCTTTATTCTTGATTGTAAATAAAAAACTTTTGTAATAAAGGAGTTCAATGTAAAGACAAGTAGACAACTAAATGAAAATAAACAAAAACTGTGATATTTGTAACTTGTAAGTTGTTTTTTGAATAGATTGGGCCCCTAAGAGGCTAGGATATAAAATGTGTGAGCTTAAAGTGGAGTACTTTACTAACTCAAGTAGTAAAACCTAATATCAGAATTGGGCCTTTTAAAAATAGAAAACCTATAACCTAGTTGAGTGCACGTAGGCCTTGCCTCCTTCTTCTTCTTCATCAAAATTTCTGTTGTCTTTGCTTAAAATTACTAGGAACGCATTTTTTGCATTATTTTTGTTTCTAGCAAAGGTAAGTTAAATTGGGTATGCACTCAAAATTTCCATTCATTTCAAAGGGTATGCACTAACAAATTCCCAGTGTATATTGATCATGCTTCTGAACAAAAACAAAAAAAATTACACTACTCAAACTTTACACAGGGTATGCACGTGCATACCCGTGCTTCAAGCTAGATCCGCCCCTGCACGCGAAAGTCCAGTTATTGCAATGGTTTCCATCGAACGGTTTGCATTTTGTGTGCGCGTGTGTGTGTTGCTGGGGTATATTATGGAGGTATGTTTGTATAAAACCGGGTATTTTTATATGTTTAGTTTGGTGGCAAATAAAAATCCTCTCGAGGGGACAAAATGGGAAACCTAACAACGTTACAGATATATATTGGAGAAGTCTCAAGACTAGAACGGTACCTAAGCTGTCAGATGAGTTTAAACTAAATTGGTGTTCTTAATAGAACGAACGTGCTCTGTGAATAAGTGTATTCTTGATCTGAAAGATGTTCAAATAAAAAATCCTCTCGAGGGACAAATGGGAAACCCTAACAACGAATTACAGTAACTCTTGGAGAAGTTCTCAAGACAGAACCGGTTACCTCAAGCTGTCAGATGAGTTTAAACTAAATTGGTGTTCTTAATAGAACGAACGTGCTCTGTGAATAAGTGTATTCTTGATCTGAAAGATGTTCAAATAAAAAATCCTCTCGAGGGACAAATGGGAAACCCTAACAACGAATTACAGTAACTCTTGGAGAAGTTCTCAAGACAGAACCGGTTACCTCAAGCTGTCAGATGAGTTTAAACTAAATTGGTGTTCTTAATAGAACGAACGTGCTCTGTGATCATCATCTTTGGTTCAATTGTTTGATTTACTGTTTCTTTTTTTAGCATATTATTCAAGCTAAGTTGGTCTTACGTACTTTGATCTTATTTGGTACTCTATAATATTCTAAGCGAACTTTCACGGGTTGATTTGCAACCGTTTATGTGGCATAGTTAACTTATAATGATATGAAGATTTTCTTTTTAATGTTTCATGCTACTTATTGAATAGATATTTGATAAATAAGCAATTTACTGATATTGTATCACATGAGATACCTCTGACACGTCTAATGTTAAGTGTGTATCGATTTATGTTGCTTTAAGGGCTTGAGTGCCGATTTTGTAGCCAAGATAGAAAGAGCTCAGCAGAAATTAGAAATTTAGAAAGAAGATTTTGAGTAGATTAGAATTTGATGATAGGATCAGAGAGAGAGAACCGCTTGTTTCACTGATTATATTTGCAAAGTCGGCTGTGTAATAGAACCAGGAGGAGAACTAATAGTGAGGCATTTATCAGTCAATAAGGCCATAGCTAACATCACGCAAGCGCGCAAGTGTCATTGTACAATATCCTTTTAACTTTTACACTTTAGCGTTTGCATAAGAGTATACATACCAGGGGCGGATCTAGAAATTCAAAGTAGGGTATGCACGATTTTTGAAGAAAAATAGTAAATTCGGATTTTTCGAGTTTGGTTTATTCGAGTCGGGTTTTTTCGGGTCAGATTTTTCCGGGTTTCGTTGGTCCGGGTCGGGTTTTCTGGGTTTATGATTATAACAAGTATAAAATCAACACTTAATACAGTTTTAAAATGCAACGACCTATAATATACAAAATAAATATAGAATACTGAAAACAATTTAAACAAATGAATATTATTAATAATCTTTATTCTTGATTGTAAATAAAAAACTTTTGTAATAAAGGAGTTCAATGTAAAGACAAGTAGACAACTAAATGAAAATAAACAAAAACTGTGATATTTGTAACTTGTAAGTTGTTTTTTGAATAGATTGGGGGCCCCTAAGAGGCTAGGATATAAAATGTGTGAGCTTAAAGTGGAGTACTTTACTAACTCAAGTAGTAAAACCTAATATCAGAATTGGGCCTTTTAAAAATAGAAAACCTATAACCTAGTTGAGTGCACGTAGGCCTTGCCTCCTTCTTCTTCTTCATCAAAATTGCTGTTGTCTTTGCTTAAAATTACCAGACGCATTTTTGGCATTATTTTTGTTTCTAGCAAAGGTAAGTTAGATTGGGTATGCACTCAAAATTTTCATTCATTTCAAAGGGTATGCACTAACAAATTCCCAGTGTATATTGATCATGCTTCTAAACAACTTACAAGTGTATTCTTGATCTGAAAGATGTTCAAATAAAAAATCCTCTCGAGGGACAAATGGGAAACCCTAACAACGAATTACAGTAACTCTTGGAGAAGTTCTCAAGACAGAACCGGTTACCTCAAGCTGTCAGATGAGTTTAAACTAAATTGGTGTTCTTATAGAAACGTTCAGTGCTCTGTGAATATGTGTTTTTCTTGATCTGAAAGTGTTCAAATAAAAATCCTCTCGAGGGGACAAAATGGGAAACCTAACAACGTTACAGATATATATTGGAGAAGTCTCAAGACTAGAACGGTACCTAAGCTGTCAGATGAGTTTAAACTAAATTGGTGTTCTTAATAGAACGAACGTGCTCTGTGAATAAGTGTATTCTTGATCTGAAAGATGTTCAAATAAAAAATCCTCTCGAGGGACAAATGGGAAACCCTAACAACGAATTACAGTAACTCTTGGAGAAGTTCTCAAGACAGAACCGGTTACCTCAAGCTGTCAGATGAGTTTAAACTAAATTGGTGTTCTTAATAGAACGAACGTGCTCTGTGAATAAGTGTATTCTTGATCTGAAAGATGTTCAAATAAAAAATCCTCTCGAGGGACAAATGGGAAACCCTAACAACGAATTACAGTAACTCTTGGAGAAGTTCTCAAGACAGAACCGGTTACCTCAAGCTGTCAGATGAGTTTAAACTAAATTGGTGTTCTTTAATAGATACGACGTGCTATGTGCTATATAGTGTCATCTTGATCTGAAAGATGTTCAAATATAAAATCATCTCGTGGGACAAAATGGGCAACCTTAAACGGTATACAGTAATCTTGGAGAAGTTCTCAAGAATCAGAAAATGGTTAACCTCAAGCTGTCAGATGTGGTTGATATTTAAACTAAATTGGTGTTATTAATAAGAACGTACGTGCTCTTTGTGATCATCATCTTTGGTTCAATTGTTTGATTTACTGTTTCCTTTTTTAGCATATTATTCAAGCTAAGTTGGTCTTACGTACTTTGATCTTATTTGGTACTCTATAATATTCTAAGCGAACTTTCACGGGTTGATTTGCAACCGTTTATGTGGCATAGTTAACTTATAATGATATGAAGATTTTCTTTTTAATGTTTCATGCTATTATTGATTAAGTTATTTGATAAATAAGCTATTTACTGATTTTCTGTATCAAAGAGAACCTCTGAGACACGTCTAAGTGTTAAGTGTGTATCGAATTATGTTGCTTTAAGGGCTTGAGTGCCTGATGTTAGAACGCTTGCTTCTTCCTGCCCTAGCGCTGTGAATAGACCCTGAGAGGAGAACTTATTAAGTGAGGCATTTTTTCAGTCAATAAGGCCATTGTGCTAAATCTAGCAAGCGCGCAAGTTGTCATTGTATCTATATCCTTTTAATTTGACACTTTAGACGTTTGTTAAGAGTCGTTTTCTATACTGGGGCGGTTTCTAAGAAAATTTCAAAGTAGGGTATGCACGATTTTTAAAGAAAAATAGTAAATTCGGATTTTTCGAGTTTGGTTTATTCGAGTCGGGTTTTTTCGGGTCAGATTTTTCCGGGTTTCGTTGGTCCGGGTCGGGTTTTCTGGGTTTATGTTTAAGTACAATGTAGTTAAATCATACTCTTAATACAGTTTATATATGCAAGACCTATAATATAGTAGTACGTTAGTTTAGCGTGACTATTCCTACAACGCGTATGACAAAATAATATAGATACTGAATACAAATTAAACAAGAATATTATTATTATCTTTATTCTTGATTGTTAAATAAATAACTTTTGATAATATAAGGAGTTCAATGTAAAGACAAAGTAGACAACTAAATGCAAATAAACAAAAACTGTGATATTTGTCGAAACTGGTAAGTGTTTTTTTGAATGAAGATTGGGGGCCCCTAAAGTGGACTATGGTAGGTTATACAATGTGTGAGCTTAAAGCGGAGTAATTGGGCTTAAAGTAGAGCACTTGGCTAACTCAAGTAGTAAAACCTAATATCAGAATTGGGCCTTTTAAAAATAGAAAACCTATAACCTAGTTGAGTGCACGTAGGCCTTGCCTCCTTCTTCTTCTTCATCAAAATTGCTGTTGTCTTTGCTTAAAATTACCAGACGCATTTTTGGCATTATTTTTGTTTCTAGCAAAGGTAAGTTAGATTGGGTATGCACTCAAAATTTCCATTCATTTCAAAGGGTATGCACTAACAAATTCCCAGTGTATATTGATCATGCTTCTAAACAAAAACAAAAAAAATTACACTACTCAAACTTTACACAGGGTATGCACGTGCATACCCATGCTTCAAGCTAGATCCGCATACATACCGTATGTATGTAAGTCCACACGTAGGTTCCTGATTGTATAATTCTTAACCAGGTTTGCTCAACTAATTTAGGCTGGATCTAAAGTATGACTTGTGGCACGTATATCCTGCATGATCACATTGGTTATCCGGTGCAAGGGTGGACCCAAAACTCTAAGTTATCAAGCGCACAATTTATTATTTACGAGCATAAAGGAAATAAAAATGAACTAAAAGGTACGATTTTATTATAACTAATACTCTCTCCGTCTCATTTTTATTGTCCACGTTTTCTTTTTGGGATGTCCCAATTTAATTGTCCACTACTAAAAATAGATAGGGAAGTTTGATCAAGTTTACTATATTACCCTTGTTTGAAATTATTATTACAAACTTTAAAGAAGATTTTAATTAATTAGCTAAGGGTAAAACTGTCTTTCTGTCAAAAAGTAAGAAAGAGAAAGCAGTAATAAATGCATTTTTCTTAAACTGTGTGTTTTTTGTCGGGGGACAATAATTTTGGGACGGAGGGAGTAAACAAATTAAGAGTAGATGTATTTCTTTGTACATATTAGCGGACTAATTATAAAAGACATGTATTTATGTGACACAAAATTTAAAGACTAGGTTCATGAACCTCGTGGACCCCCTAGGTCCGCCCTGTTATCCGGGTTAATTCTCTATTATATAGTACTAGATATAATACCCGTGCACGCACGGGGTTTTGACATTCCTTCGTCTTATAGATTAAAATATTTAAGGCGAACTTTCATGGTTTATTTACAGAATTTTTGTGGCTTTGTTAACTAATGATATGAAAATCTTCTTTTGGTATGTGTCATGTTACTTATTGAATGTATATTTGATCAAATCAGAGTGCTTTTTGAGATACCTCTAATAGCCTAACATTAAGTTATGCATGCAGTGTCATTTAACAATATCATTTTATTTTTACATGTTATCGTATGCATAACTGTATACATACTTCAAGTGTTTACAAACAGGGTACTCAACAATGTTCCCATCATTACCACATACTATTTTATAAAAGGCACCAGAAAAATACTATGAAATAGAATAGCTTATTTGTCAAGATTTGTTATATGTATTTGGATATTTATTTTAAGATGTTTATTGTATTTATTAGCATCCTGAATATATCATATTTGGTTAAATTGCGATATTCGATTATTTCATATCAACTACTTTGTTTTAGTCATGTTCAAGGCGTGTTGGAAGCAATACACTGAAACATCCAAGGTTTGATGATACTAGTTGAACATGTGAATAGAAGTTTGCACGAGTAGAGGTGGCAAAAAAGGGCAGGTTAAATAACGGGTCAAAACAGTTTGGGTTTTAGTATTGATTGGGTTGGCTTGACATATAAACATTTTTTCTATATAGTTAACAAGTGATTTATTATCGATAAATCTATGTTATATCAGTAATGTATATGTACAAGGCCAAACTATGTGGCTACAAATAAAATATGTTAATTTGAGGGGACTTATTATCTACTGTAAACTTAGATTGATTGCAATATAAGAACACAGAAATCATACTGCAACGCTAAGGAGACTCGAAAAAACCCCAATAACATGCCTTTGTAACGGGTCTTTCTCCATAAAACATAAGATCAACATCGAGTGACCCAATGGCTTTGATATAATATATTAGTTAACTGACAGATACAGCACTTGATCCTAGCCGTAATGCCAAGAAAGGTATGCCCTCTTCTTCATTGGGCCTTATATTTTATAACCACTTCCCCCTCCTCCACTTTCATCAGTCAAACAATATCGGACACATACAAAAAATGTGTATTAATAAATCTAAATCTCTAAAGGTAAATTCCCATATAAAATTGTCAAAGTAGGCAGGCATCGTGTCCTGAAGTATGATCACTCAAAGTCTCAGACAAGCATGGGGCTGCTCCACCAACACTAAAGAGGTCTTTATATTTATAAAACAGATTTGGTACTTGATTTCTTGTGACTTAAATACTACACTTCTTTTGTCAAATTCATCAAGCAAGATCATGAATAAGTAAAATATTCTTTCTTTTTTCAGGTCCTACAACCAATATTTAGATAAAAGTTTCATATCGGATCATATCTTATATTCAAAAGATTAAAGTAAAAGCTTCAAAATGAAGTTTATGGTAGTGCTGCTTTTATTTTACATGATTCGTCTTAAGACATCAGATTGAGGTTTCGGTGTACTACTACTGTACAGCAATTTGAGATTAGTATCTTGTAATTCTGAGTGAAAATGAGATCACAAATCATAGTATTTATTGTCTTTTTGTTCTTATGTGACCGCGTTTTTTGGAGTTCTGCAGTTGATAATGGCCTTTCCTACTCTAATAGTCCAAGTCTCCAACATGAACTTTATGGTTAGTGTTCAATTAGTATGCATCCCTTTTCACAACTTTGTATTTATAATTATAAACTTTTATACATGATTAATCTGCAGGGGTGAAGGCGAAAAGTTACGTAAATAGCAAAGAAAGCGAGGTAAAACATGTAGACGACTATATATTAAAAAAGGGAAAGAAAGCGCGCCGAGGCTCAAATGGTGGTGGTGCTAATATGAATCGGAATCACCTCGTTCCACGAAACCTAGCACATTCGAAGGTTACAAAGTCTTTCGGGGTCACTTTTGGACCCTGTCTTCTTCTCTTGTTCACCTTCTAAGACTAAAGTCTATAAGTTTTATTTGTTTCTTTAGAAGGTCTTTTTGTAGCTTTCAGTGTAATGATCAAATAAAGTTCTGTATATATAAGTGCATATTTACATTGAACAAAAGCAATAAACCGATAAGCTGGTGAAAAAACTGTTTCAGCTCCATTAACATACAACAATTAATGTGTTTAGGTAAGATTTTAGGAGTAATTAGTAAAATATAGCCAATGGCTAAACAATTTAACCATTTTAGATATCATACAGGAACTTGCTAAAAAGCTTCATGTGTTCAGCTTGCAAGGAAATCGCAATCGACAAGCTCCCATCATTGATTGGGCTTGGTAACACAAAACTCAACCCTTCATACGCGATCCCACCAGGCCCCATAAATATTGGCCTGCCCCATCCGAAGTCGCAATCGTGAATAGGAAGTCTTGCCCAACTGGTTATCCCAAGATTCGGGCACTTAAACGTATGGGCACCACGAACCAATGCCTTTAGATCAGGCTGAAGTTCTAAGTAATCAAGTGCTGACTTTAGGTAATCGTTGTCCATCTTTGCCAAAGCGTCGTGAATTTTACTAGCGGCATACCATGTAGGCTTGGATTGAAGATCACCAGCTACAGCTATAGGTGTGGTTGTAAATATAACATTTCCGAAATAGCCAGGTGGCAATGATGGGCGAAGACGGGCTCGCCCATCAGTTGCTATGTAAAGCTTTGTGTCTTGATCATCAGGAAGCCCACGGGCTTTACACACGGACCTCCAAACATGGCCCGAAAGCATTTCATATGAGCTATAGTTAATAGTATTCCCATCTTCTTTTGACTTGGCTTTAAGAGCATTGAGTTGGTCTCTAGTTAACTTAAAGATAGAAACCGCGGTTTCCGGAACTTGTTCATCTGCGGTATTGGTTGCGCTTTTCATTGGAGGGGCAGGCTGGTACTCTACGTGGTCGAATACCGGCTGGGGTGGGTCACGTGCACGTAAAAGGGTTCGATCAATGAAGGGTGGGATAGTGAGGTCAAGGCCTCGAGCCATATCAGACCATGTATTAATAAAGTGTAGCCCAGATGCACCATCTGCAGCATGATGTTGCATCCCAACTCCTAGTGACACCCCACCACATTTAAAGTAGGTAACCTGTATTAAGACAATAACAATAAAATCAATAATTTTTTTCTAAGAAAAATATTTAATTACATCCCAAGAACAATTCATGTTGGGTTGGTTGGTGATCACTTGTTCAACTAATTTTTTTTAATTATATACATTAAATTAAAAAGATGGTACAACTATACCAAAAACTGATAACCACGTAGTATATTATTTGTCTTAGTGTAAATGATCATGCAAACAAGATTTTTCATAGTTTTTGAAAATATCCCAAATTTTCTTTGCTAATTTCATAAACGCGATAATCAGATAATCAGCTCGAGTTTTCTATAATACCTGCAAGACTAGGAGAGGATATGATTCAATTCCTTGTGAATAATCAACGGCAGGAATGAGTCTCCTAAGCTCCAAAGTTGGCGCGAAATCACCATAATCATCAACTGTGCCATCAGACTCAGCCTCGACAAACAACACACCTTGTCCTTGACAATCGATTTCTATACGACCATCTTCGTCTCTTTTTAACCGTCCCCCCATCGGGTAAAATGGGACCAACACCTTACTCAGCGCCTCCTTCATGACATTCGGGTCAAAAAAGTTGGCAGCACCATTAGGCCTATAAAAGTACACACTAGGGGTGTGAAAATTCGGCACAACTAAGTCCACATTTGAGTTCCATAGATTTATCCTAGGTGTCTCTTCTGCCGGCTTCACCATTGCCGATGCTCTTATCTCGATCTTCATGTTTTCTTTTTAACAAACTGCATACACGACACAAAATAAATTATTTTGAACAACATAAAAAAAATTACTTGTGTACAGCCAAAAAGGAGTTAATGTAGTTGAAAAGAGTTCTACATATGGATACTATGTGATGTTGTGTTCATTAAATACATAAAAAGGAAAACAACGTACAACATGAGATGATCAAGTGATTTTACCTTGGAAGAAATGAAAAAAAAAAAGTGTAGGTGTTAAGGAAATGTAGAGTGCTTCAAAGGGTATATTGTTTGGTGTTGATTTGGTATGAAGTTGGGAAACTTAAGAAACAAAGTGTTGAAGGATCGCTTTATATAATTCTATGCATCTCACCTACCGCTTCTAGTTATGAAAACGTCATTAAAGTTTGCAAAATTGACTCGTGAGGAATTAGTCAATAAAATTAATATAATATTGTTACTCAAATTATATAAAGTTAATACAATACCTTTAGTTGCGACAATCTCAACTTGTGTGTGTGAAAGCATGTAAAACTTTAGTAACTTGTATAGTAACCTTTTTTAAATGGGTAACATTCAAACTTTAATTAGCACACTCTTGTGTCTACAACTTTGAGTTAAAGAATAAATTAAGGTAAGCATAATCAAAATATTAAATGCTTTAAGTTTTTAAGGTCGTCCAAATGACTAAATATGGACTATCAATTTAGAACGGAAGGAATATAACGCAATCACACGCTTTTATAGATGCTATATCATTCGTAAGTAAACAATGTGTAGTGTCGTTTGCATAATTTCTTGTCGGACTTGTCTTCTAAAACTTAACAATCGATGCAATCTAACCATCTAAGACGTCGTGCTATACACAAACAAACAAATCAGTTTCGACAATACGAGACCAATACAGTTAAATAGGTAAGGGTCAATGGCACAATTGACAATTTTCAAACTATAAGGCCTACATGGAAATAACGTAGATGCTTGTTTTGCAAAGTAAACGTTTGGTGAAGATACAAATGAACCAAAGGACAAAGATGCGATTTCTCTTTCAAGATAGGAAAATTATTCGTATTTAACAAAAACTAGGTATTAACAACGATTAGCTGCATATAACAACGACGATTTATGCTAGCGTCCATTTATGTGTGCGATTTTCTTTTATATACAAGTGTGAAGTTAGTGAATGTGAAAAAAGGTTGTAGCTTAACTTGTAATTAGTTATTTAAATATTTAATATATTGCATTTTCTTTTTATAAGTAAAAATATTTTAGTATATCAATATTTGTCAAACTTTAAGTTTTAAAGTTTAAGTAAATGTGTTTCATTTTATGTAGTATAAATATTATTCAAACAATTAACTTTATGTAAACTAGTGTAAAGGCTTACATTTTTTTTAATGTTTGATATTTTACAAAGTTAAAGTTTTTTATATAAAAAAAAGCACACATTTGATTAACAAAACAAGTAATGTTGTTTTTGCTTTTACTTCTTAAAACTCATTATATATTTTTTAATCACAGAAATTATAAACCCACCAATTTAAAATAAGTTAACC
>BQNB010191695.1:0-11676 GCA_026074375.1 Tanacetum coccineum
TGAACTTCCCCGTTCGGGTTTTGGTACATACATGGCCAGCGAATACATTTCATTTGAAGAACTCTGGGTGTTTGGCAAAGCACCCGCTTGGGGCAACAACTTATGAATAACATTTACTTAAGACTTCGGTGTCATGAGCTTAGTGCAATAATATAATATTGTTTACCATGATAATTGTATTCATTGCAATTATTATTATTACATTGACTTGTATTCAACTATTACATTTTAAACCTGTGAATTTCACTCAACCTTTATGTTGACCTTTTTAGTATGTTTATCTTAGGTAATTGAGCAACCTATGGCACGGAGAGGCTTTGGACTTGAGGACGTCCAAACTTGTTATCATTCAAACTCTATGTTTTCATATGTATTTTGGGACCTCCTTTTGTAATACTCTGAAATAATATTGAATGATAACTAAATTTTCCAAAACGTCTCTTTTAAGTCGTTTTCTACGATTATGACTATTGATTCATGAAGTAATACCCCAATTTAGCTTCCGCTGCTATATGTCAAATAAGGGGGTGTTAAATTTATTAACTAAACCGATTTTAAACCCTTAACATATCAATGAATTTAATTTGAAAAATAAAACATCATTATCTGAATGTGATGAAGAGGAACAAAATTTTTTAAACTTTAATGATCTATTTCCTTTTAACGTAATTTATCCTAATGATTCAAAATCGGATAAGGACAATGATGATGATAAAGTCGATATTGAACACTCTTCGGGGGATTTGTCTGTCATACCATTATCTAATGTAATAAATATCGATGTTGGTGCCTATGCACATGGGTCAAATAAACTTTTGGAAACAAGTCATGATACATCTAATAAATTTTTCAAAACTGAAACTTTTATCAAGGAATTAAATGTTAATATCGTGGCTTGTAATTATCTTAACAAAGGGATGCCATTAATTTTACTAATCAAGAATTTGTATGTGCCATTTGGCATCCCATTCGACCCCAAATTGTTTTATAAGGATGGGATTAAATTGGGGCAACTCTAACTTAAAGACTTTTTTGTAAACAAAAGTGCTTGCCGGGAGACAACCCAGAATGTATTTTCAATTTTTATCGAGTCTGTCTTCCCAAATTTTTTATACGGCGTATCCAAACCCCATGGATACGGCGTATTGACCTTCTGGACGTTATCCAATCTTTATTTTCAACACAGTCTATACGACGTATTCATTAAAAGAATACAACGTATACATGTATCAATACGGCATATCCTGGGGAATGGATACGGCGTATCGACTTCCTGTACAGTTTTAGGTATTTATTTTGAGTCTAACCAAACTAATACATGGAGATAGAATTGCATTTGTTTTCTAAGAATTTACACAGGACCTCATAAAAGGAAATCAACCATGTTGGTGGAAAATTTACAAATCTGGAGATCTTGAAGTGTTGAAGTCTTGAAACTTCAAGGCGGCTGTTCAACACACGAAATCTTCCTCAATTAAACTCAACATGGAGAATCTACCGAGCAAATACCAGGGGAGTTTCTCATTCTAATTCTTTTTAATTCCCGTATTTAATGTTTTATATATACAACGAGGACGTTGTATAATTCAAGTGGGGGGATGGAATTAGAATGTATACTTGTCCTAATTTTCACACTAAAATGCTTAAATTATGCTCAAATTTAAAAAAATTTCAAGCATACTTTTATGAAATTACTTGATACATAACCCGCACACAATAACCCTTGTTAGATATTGTGAGGATTTAACCTTATCCGTTTCCAAATGTTTACCCAAATTCCATAAAATATGAGTGTGCCGGTGATGTTGTAGACTTTAGAACTTGGCTTGGTATATCACTCGAGACCACAGTGATGAGTACTATGGATTTAGATAGAGTAACTTGTTTAAATTGGTAAATTTTAGGATTACACCCAAATCACCTTTACATGTTGCTTATTAACTAACTACACCGGTTAGTTAACCCCCGTATAAACCCTTTGTTTACTCTCATTTTAAGAGTAAGATACCCTTAGAACAACCCGTAGAGCCAATCCTTTAGGAACTACACCAATTATTTGTTTCGTTACACCTTTACACCTTAGCCTACCCTGTTAGATTAAGTTTATTTTACAGTTGCTAGTTGCTTAAAGTGTAAAGTTTGTATTTCCCGAGTCTTGTGTCAAAATTTTCTATCTTTGGTACGGTTGGAAGAAATTTGCACATCGCAAATGGGAATGTATATTATAGTCAAAACTCATGTATTTTTACTACCATCGTAATTAATGGTACGTCCGAAGAATGAACGAATTTTCGAAGGGAGGAAAAGGTGGGGAAAAAAGGAAAAAAAAAAAGGGAAAAAAAGGGGGGGGAGGGAAAAAAAGGCAAAAAGGAAAAAAAGAAAAAAAAAAAAAAGAAGAAAAAGGGGAAAAAAAAGGAGGGGAAGAGGTGGGGAAAAAAAGGAGAAGGGGAAAAAAGGAGGAAGAGGAATTATCCGGAATTATTATGATCGTGAAGATGGTGAAATTACACCGAGTTTCGTAGTATAGTGTTAGCAAAAAAAATTGAAAAAATTAGAAAAATCACAACAAAAAAGAGAAAGAAAGTTTGAAGATAATCGTTTCGCAACTACCGAAGGAATTACACGAAGGATCGATTATTCGTTGATACAAATCGACGATGTAGAGTATTGTATAAAGTGGAAGATATCGCCACTTGCCTTGTAAAGTATGTAGAGTATGGGATGATTGGGAAGTTAACGGTTACGGGAACTCCAACTTAGGTTGTTGTTTTTTATCTATGATCAGGACGTTGTAAATAGTTGTGTCTTTATCATGGTAACGGTCAGGAAAAAAGTGTCTAGCAACTTGTATTTTAGACTTAATCTATTTGTTTCATAATTTTTGTTTAACAACAATTTATTTCCCTTTCCTAATCATTAACCATGGGTTTTACGCGAATGAGGATGTGATCGAGCATGCATGTCTATTCCGTCGTTACGGCCATGTATGCATGTCTCAGCTGCCTTGTTGGTTTATTACTATTGGTGAAAGTTAGAAGATCCATACCCTATATTACTCTACTAGTCCTACTCTTTAGCTTATTCGAGGTGGGAGTGAGCAGTCACATGTGTCTATCCCGTCATTACGGGTGTGTATGTGTGGTCTTTGTCGCCCTCCTGGAATATTGGTATCGATAAAGATTAGTTAGAGTAATCAACCCTAAGCCTTATCATACAAACCCATATTTACCTTTATAAACTTGTTACTCCTTAGCTTTAGCGGTGGAGATGTGTATCCTTGCCAAGCTTATGATAGAATACTCGTCACGACCGAGCAATTAAGCGAATTAGTTACATGTTACCACATAGATTAGTTGAGTGATTTGAGTGTTTTCATCTTCCTATTTCGTGAGGTGTTTGGTTGTGTACTTGTAATAGATCAAATAAATGCTTTAACGGAAAATATCCTTAGGGATACATTTTTATAAACTTCTAAAGGCTACTTGAGGACAAGTAGGATTCAAGTGGGGGGATATTTGATGACATCAAATAACGTCTATTTTATAGCATCATTTATCCCATGTAATTAACCCATTTTGTATAATTATTGCAAAGAATTGTTACTTAATCATTTATATTTGAGAATTGTAGTAATTATGGAGTACTTGGTGAATATTAGCAAAAGGCGCGCATTCTGGAGCTTAAACGAAGATATTTTGAAGATTAATGATTCTGACTACCAATACGCCGTATCCATCAAGGAAGATACGGCTAAATCTTGCCCTGCACTCACCAAAGACCACAAAGGAAACAAGTTCAATACGCCGTATCCTGTGAAGCCCAATACGCCGTATTGGAGATATAGTATGTGAATATTCTGGAAGATATCAAACGTGGTCCCTACTCCAAGAAACCCCAATACGCCGTATCTAATACCTTGGTACGCACGATCGACACCGACTCTAGACCCTACAAATACAAAACTCAAAAATGAGTTTTAAGTGTGCTAAATCATATTCTTGATACCTAAACCACAAAAGTCGATTTTCAAAGGAGAAAAAGAGTAGAAGAGGTCTTGCAACTCAGATCCAATCCCATAGGCGAACACGTGTAATTTCTTATACTTTTGTAATCGTTCAGTTTTTGGTATCATTCGTTAACTCGGTTAGTTTACCTTGGCTAAGCCATTACTCTTGTATTAATTATGATGTTTGAAGGCTAATACCTTCGGGTATTAGCCATTATTATGAAGATCTAAATGTTTGGTTTTGTTTATATCTCGATTTCTTAATTTATCGTTGTATGCTTGTTTATGTTTATCAAATATACTTGTTTACGTGCTTTTGTATGCGACCTATCATTCAACTGGATCTAGTGATACGGACCAAGTAATCTAGATGCCGGGATAGCTCTCCATATAGTGATTTATACATCTAGAATCATAGGATCACAAGTATTGTCCTTCTAAAACCGTGCTAAGGATACGCTTCTGGCTTAACTAGTTAACGGAAATTGCCTTTGGTTTATTGAACATGTTGACTAGTAGGTGAATCTAGATAATTCAACAAATAATGTTCTGATTCCATTGGATAGTTGGACAAGTGGACTACTAGAGTATAAATTGCCATTAAGCAGTAAGTGGGTAAAGTCTCTATGAGCTAGGGTTTAACAAGATCACCAATGCTTTAATCCCTAAGATAGATTATAATCAGCAAATAAGGATGCATTATGCGGATGCTTTAATTGTGACATAAAAAAAAATTTTTTTTTTAATTGTGGGGTTTCTAGGTCTTAGGATGAAGTCCTGCCTAAGTCTAAGAATGATATGCCTCTTCGAGATAAGTAATCATTGCACTGAATAAACAAACCAACCTTCTAATCGGATTAATGATGGCTAATACAGTTTTCTATCATAAGACTCGACCGCTCTTTTATCTTTTGTTAATTTGCTTGCGTGGGTTAAAGTGTCTTGAATTGATTGTAGTCACCAACCAAACCCGTGCTAGTCTCTCAGGCTGAAACCCCCCTTTTACTTGTTAGAATTAGGATTAGAACTAACATAGGATTAGCATAGGTTTGACTTAGATTAGAATTAACTTAGATTAAATAACCAAAATATTAATAAATTAAGAGATTTAACCTCGCTTCAAGTGTTCGACGCCCTACTTACCACGAATCTACCACCGACCGAGTACACTACCCGTTAAAGTGTTGTTTTTGGTTAAGTCGGCAAAATATAAATTTAAAACTTGAATCATAAAAATATACACCACACAACGACACACCAGCTCCCAACATAGGATGCAAGTGACTGCCATCTCAGAAAAAAATTACACAAACATGTTAGGATGATCAATGATGGATGATATCAATCAAGAAACTAGAAAATATGGTAGCATTGTTTACTTTACAGTTCTATCTTATTTTAATGGATAGATACATCAACGCATCTTTTAAATATCACATAATGATAAAGCATGTACCAGAAGGGATCTTAAGGGATCAATCGACACTGCTAAAAATGATGGGCAACGTATACATTAGCGAAAATAGTAGATTAAGTAGATTAAGTAAAATGTTGAAACTGTTAATTTCTTAGTGCAGGTGGAAAGTGAGGCCTAGTTGTGATGACACGTAAACATATTTTGTCGACTGATTATTTTTTACAGATAATAATTGTGTTCTTTTATAATTATGAAATAATATTATTACAGCAGTAATCTAAATCTTTTAAATAAAATAATAGGGGCCCCAAAGCCAGTTTTAGTGAGGGCTCCAAAGCTAGTTTCTGTCTCATATAAGTTGAAGTATTATAGTATTGTGTTTAACACTGTAATAAAAGATCCAACTAACCATATATAAACATTTATTACTGGAACACAAACTATTTTTTCCATCTTCTTGAAGTATGGAATTGGTTCCCAATCTTCCGGCAAAAGAAGCTTCATAATGTCAACTGCATGATACAAAACAATCAAAAATCCTTGTTAAACCCTGGAAGAAAGGTTTGTGGTAGCTACAACATCAAGGAGTGGAATTACGTGAAACAACGAATACATAGGCATCACCTTTGATAATATTCCCATCACTCAATAGCAAGTTCCTGAAGCAGTTCCAACTTTGTTTAACTCAGTCTTTTGTATTCGTAAATTAAATCTTACTTGGCCACCTAACGACCCAGTCTTTTGAATTCTCATGTTCATTTATTTTCTATCACTTTAGTAAAGAACAAAAACGAAGAATAACAGTCGTGAAAGCTGCAGTTTCTATGGTGTCAAGAATCTTCCTACAACCGACATATGTATGTTTTATTCTATGAGAGCAGAATATATAACAATAAATTTAAACTATTGTAATCCTGTTGTTGTAGTAAATAAAAACCAAAGTATAGAGAAATTTACTAAAAAACCTTGAGGACAAAGATTTAAAGTAAAGATCTACATAAAAATATCACACGTTTAACCGGTAAGTGATTACCGAGTCGTTTTCCCAAAGACTTATGAAATTGAGACATCGTTTGTTATTTGGACAATGACTTGAATTGGTTCAAACTTTTTGGATTAATTTTCTAAATTTACAATTAAAAACAATTTAAGCAAGCAAGTAAAATTAACGGCTAAGCAATTAAAGTAAAAAAATGAATAACGGGAATTAATGAAAACGCGACAAATAAGCAATTGAGCTAAAACTAAACCCTAAATGCTTTTCTAAACTTTTTTCTAATCATAAATAACTATTTAAAAGAAAATGCTAAGGAAATTCTAAAACGAGGGAGTTTTTTTTTTTTTTTTTTTTTTTTTTTTTTTTATTGAGTTTAAAAAATAAAAAAAAAAAAAAAACAAGACAAAAAAAAAAAAAAAGAATGGGAATGAAATCCCGTTCTTTAAAAAAATGAACTTTCAAAATATTAACCCTACGAAAGTAAATTTCAAACCTAAGCCTAGAATATGATAAAAGAAAATTTTATAAAAAAAAATTATTTTTTTGATTTAATTTTTTCTATTTTTTATGATTTTTTAAAGTTTATAACAAAATTAATTCACGAAAAATATAAAACTTTAAGCTAAAAATCCTATTTTTTTTTCTAAAAATAGCTTATGATAAGCATGATGCAGGAAAAATGAGAAATCCTAAAGAGCTAAACTAAATAAGCCGGGAAAAATCAAATAAGCACTCGAAGTGCTTATTATACTTAAAACTCAAAAAAGGGTTAAAAGGATTTAAAACGCACCTTAGGACGTAAAAGTCCCAAGGGCGCAGTGGTTAGTGTGGTGTGTGTTGAGTGTTATGAAAGGGTTGAGGGAGGTCGAGGTTGTGAGTTCGAGCCTTGCTCACTCACAATTTCCCTCCTTCCCTTTTTTTTTATTTTTGCTAAAACCTAAAAAGCAAAGTTATAAAGCAGATAAAAATAAGCTATTTTTGTGAAATCAACTTTTTTCTAAACCACTAATAAGCTAGTTAACAGCTTAAAAATTAGACAGAACATACTTAACCATTTTTTTTACTTTTTCTTTAAAACACAATTATACTAATAAGCTAAGATAAGCTCAAACCAAATCAAATAAGCTATGACTATCCTAAAACTACCCTAATAAGCTAATTTAAACTAGAAATAAGCAGAAAGAATAAGCTATAAGCTAAAAATCCTAAAAACTCTTATACTAAAACTACTAACAAACAGACAAACAACAACTTTTGAGCTTAATTTTAGATAAGCAAAAAGAACCTAATGAAAATCTAACTTATACCAGCTTAAAGACTGGCCAATGAGCTACTAAAACTATAAACGAAAAAACATCTGAAATTTCAAAAAAGCTCTAGAAAAAGAAGGTTAAGTGAAAAAGCTACTTATGCTGATTTTTTTATGTTTTTGGTTTTTCTATGAAAAGCTAAATAAGCTAGAACCTAACCTAAATAAGCTATGAACTACTAAATATGAACCTAATAAGCTAGTTAAGACAGAAACTAAACAAAAACTTATGGCAATAAGCTAAAAATCACAAATAAGCACTTTGATATAACTGTTAACCAAACAGTCCTTAAGGCAACTTTGAGCTTATTTTTCAATAAGCTAAAGGATCCTTATGGACTTTTGGCTTATACTACTTTAAAGTTTGACTAATAAGCTACCTAAATCTATTCTTAAAAAGTATTTTGAAACTCAAATGCTTAATGAAAAAGCTTAATGAAAAAGCTGCCTATGCAGTTTTACCTAACTTTTGGTTTTTGAATGAAAAGACAAAAAACTAATTTTAAACTTAAAAACAGATGACTTAATGAACTTTTAAAAGCAAAATAAGCTGAAATAAATCTACTATTACCTAAAATCTACTTATGAACAAAATTTGAAATTCTAAAAACTATTTTTACCTGCTGAAAATTGATCTTGAAAAAGGGTCATTTGTCTGTTTTAGCTGCTGATGCAGTTGACACATTTTATAACCAAACTCAAAACAACTTGATGCAGGCTAAGAGACTAGTTTCTAACTACTTTAAAAACACTTAACCAAGAACAAATAAAGCAATTTCAATACCTAGAAAAGATTTAAACTAAAAATGCATTTTAAACTAAATTAATGATGACAGATTCAAATTAACAACTAGCAAACTTAATAAAAACTAGATTAATCCTAAACTAGCTCACGAAATAATCTTAAAAAATCCTACACTTATAAACTCAAATATGAGATTTAAATTGAAAACTAAGGACCAATTGGCCTCAAGCAGTACTAACTTGAGTTAGTACTGCTTGACCCAAACACTCCTTAATTTCACTCAAGTCCATATTTAGCTTATTAAAATAAGAATTTATGATCAAAGTCTAAATACCAGATATCAATAAGCTTCTAACAAACATAATAAGTAAATTTAAACTACTGAATAAGCAGAAATGATAAGCTACAAGATTATGCTAATATTTTTGGTTTTTAACTGTTTTAAGACAAATAAGTGCAAACTAAGATCTTAAACTAACAAGCTAACATATTGAGCATCTAACAACTATATTAATCATCAAATAAGCTAATCTAAACAGAAATAAGCTATTATTAAACAGTAATAAGCTAAAATGCAATTTTAAGCTACAAAATGTAAAGAGAGGACTTACAACTGCCTTTGCACAAAACAAGGCTTATAAATGCTCTTTTGAGCTATCAACAAGCTCCAGCTTATCAAATGATAAGCTGGTATGGTCCTGGAAGCCCTTCCATTACTGGCTTCCCTTCCTTAATAAGCTGAGGTGATTTATAGAGTGGAATTAAGGGTCAATAAGCTCATTAAGCTTTAAGAGCTTTGATGAGAATGTTGCTAGCTTAGGTAGTGTAAATAACAGCTTATTAAGAGCTTAAAAGAATAGTTGAGAGCTTATTAAACCATTTTGCTTTTAAAGTAAACTGAATCCAACACAAAATTAAAAGTAACTTCAAAATTTTATATTAATGAAATTGAATTACAATGCTTTTATAAAAAAAACGAAGATTACAAAGACTTAATTGACTATAAACTAGAAAATTACAATAAGCTAAAGCTATTTTTACACTACTCCTAAATTAAGCTAGATGATAATGTGAGTGAAGGAGGTCTTGTATTTATAGGCTTGAGAGAAGCTTCTAGTCTTCAACACACGCTCCTGCTTGCTCTGATCTTGACCTTTCAATCATTGCCAATCATTGGATCCCTTGTCTTAGCCGTTAGATTAAAAATGTGATCACACGGATTGCCAGCGTGGCAATCCTTGTGTCAGAGGCCTTGTGCTTCTTTTGGCTTGTTTTTAGTGTAAATTTCCCATCAAGGTGTGTTTCTTTTGAGTCCACCGTGTCATTCCTTGACCTAATTGACCAATCATGAGCCTCTTGTGACGTCTTTGATGCTGACAAGGAGCTTGGTACTAGCATCTTCTTGTGGCCATGTCAATTTGAGCTTGGGAGGGTTAATTGTATTTTAATTAAGTTAAAATGAGAAGGGTGAAATGGGGGAGACGGTGAACAGTAAAACTGTTTTTCCCGCCCCCTAATTTTATACGTTTGTGTTTGACTGAGGGTTATTGGGTGTTGACTTGGGCTTTTCATTTATAAAAGAATTGGGCCGGGTGAAGGGTTAATGGACTTGGTGAATTGGTAAAGGGTTTATAGATTAAGGCTAACTACCGTTAGTCGTTATTATCAAAAGGATAACAGTGTTAAGAATTTAAGGGGCTTGTTGGTGAAAATGGTTTTTATCGATTAAAGGGTTTTATATTGGGTATTTTTAAGTTTTGTCTTTTTGATGGGATGACCATTATTTGACCAAGGTTGACTTATTGCCTGTGCAGAAACTTCCAGCTCTTGTGCACTCTATCCGTTCCCGTGTTCGTGTTTGCCCGGTTTTGACCGTTTTCTTGTGATTTTTGCAATATCCGTACCTACACATCACAAATGACAAAACAAGCAATATACAAGCATAATTTGCACAATTTAATCATTTAAGGGCCATTTTTGGTATAAAAAGGATATGTGATTTCTCACATATCAAAATTCCCCAAACTAAGTGATTGCCGTGTCCTCACGCAATATTATATGCTCTAAAACCAAAAACCTCAAAACTTCCCCAAACTAAATCTTTGAAAAGTAGCAAAGACTTTTGTGGGGAGAGTTTAGAAATCACAAGTTATAAAACACCCCATTTTCCTATTTTTCAAAACTTTTTCCATTTTTATGATTTTTCTAATTTACAACTTACAACTTATTCATGTGTGACATAATGTATTGCTTTCATTATTCATTGATAACTTTTAGGATCACGGAACAAAAAGCACAAAAAGTGTCCAAATGGATAAATTCATCGTCCCCGACTTTCACCTCTCCAAGCCAAGCTTAAAAACAAGATCATTGTAAAATACAAGTTATGATGCTAACACTACTCATAAAAACTAATTGTGTACTTACTTTTCCTCCCTTATTCCTAATTTCCTCTAAGGATTTTATTATTATTATTGGTGACAAATAAATTATGTCCTTATTAATAAAGTAAACCCGGTTTAGACTATTAATAGTTTGAAATCCTTTCCTAAAGAGATGATATGGTGAGAATAAGGTCCACATTAAGGTTCTAATTTCGCATGATTTAGGGGTTATCCTTTTTATTTCATCTGAAACAACTCAACTACGAGTCCAGAGACGGAGGCTTTATTTAGATAACCCCAGAGTCAAAATTTGGCTTTATTATTATTATTATTATTGCAACATTATTAAACCTCGGTCCTTTAAACAACTGCCACATCGGTATGCGAGCCGACCATGGTCCAGGATTCTTATTTCGATCTCGGTAATCCTCGACCTTTTTTAAGGCTACAACATCGGTTGTGAGCCGGCAAGATGCAACAAACTTTTATCAGTCTCGGATTATTATTCTTACTATGGGCCCTCTTTTGAAGACTGTCACATCAGTTGTGAGCCGGCAAGAGGTAGTGGTCTTATTTCGGCTTCGGTTTATTACATAATTATTATTATAGCCAAATTTCAAGCCCTGTGGTCTTTTAACTACCTAGAAAACGGTAGTGAGCCGTTAGAAATTGGTAGCCTATTTCCCCACAACACTGACAAAACCTCGATGTGTACCTTAATTTCACTAGAAGGAATCTCTACGAAGTGATTTAAACTAAGAATCGCAAAAACCAAAGCAACTTTATTTATTCAACAATTATATAACGTTTATTAAGCT
>BQNB010191697.1:0-11676 GCA_026074375.1 Tanacetum coccineum
TTGTTCAAGTTTAGGCTTACCAGTTGTATGTAATTAAGGTTCAGTTTGGAATTTATGTGATTAAGTTTGTATGTATATTAGGGATCTAACTGAAAGCTAGGGTATTTATTGTTAATCAAATCATCATTGAGATCATAGTGTGGGTATGTTTATCGAAGATCGAAGGCTGCTATTGAGATCATAGTGTGGGTATGTATTGGGTGTAGAATTCATCGCCTCTGCAAGCACCGCTTCTTTTTAAAAAAAATCGGCAGATCACTAAACCTTAAAGATCTTAAATTCAGGAAATTCTTTCTTAAACCCATTCTTAGTTATTCAATTGCTTTAATTATTGATGTTTTTAAGATTTTGATTCGTTTTTGTTTGTGGGTTCTGATTATAATTATTAATTGTGAATTGGGTTTTAAGGGTTTAGGTTGTTAATGATTGTAAGTGTGAAAAGTTTGTGTTTTTGGATGTTAAGTTGCATGTATGCTGATTTTTATGAAGGTTTAAAGTTTTTTATGAAGGTCTAAGAGTACTGGACACATGAGCTTTATTTTCTTAAACTGGAAAATAAGTCTAAAAAATAAGCTTATGAAATGTAAGTGGGACATGCTTATATATAAATCTAAACAAAAAGCCTCTTCATATTCGTCAATTTACTATATTGTTCATATTATTTTCTGTAATTGTATTGAACCATAACTTTTGTTTTTACAGCCGAGGGAGAGCTACAGGCTACCACTGCAGTAACATTGGAAAACCATGGTATGATAATTTTACGCTGCTTTCAGCATAAACTTTGTATATACTGAGTCGTGCATCATGTATTCACGACAAAGGTTGGTTGGTTTTATTAACGTTATATAGAAATCGTAAGGTAATTGTCGATTGTAGTTTATGGATATCGGTTTTGTAAATTCGTATACCATTGTGTTTTTTGTAGGTGACTATTGTTTTGTTTCTACGGCTGACGCACGTTTTACATCAAATACTGACGTCTCAGGTTTGTCATGCTATTTTCTATTCCAGAATGTGTTTTTCTTTTATCCATTTAGATGTCATTATAGGGTTACTGTTTTTTTGTCTTAGGTGTTGGAAAAAATCAAATGTTCCATGTTGTCGATGCCACTGAGCCGGGGTATTCTGTTTGTAAGTCATGCCTTTCACTTCCTTTGATTTATTTTTTGTTCCTATTTGCCGTTTCTTATATTTATATATGTTTTGCAGCTGACATTTTTACTTCTGTTTCCATTTCTCTGGATGGTGTGGGTATTTGCGATATGTATACGACAGATAGTCATAGCCCGATTGTTGGTACAACAGATTTGTCCTGAGGTATACTTCTCTACCATTCATTTTAGTTTTAGCCTAAGGAATAGCTATAAACAAAAACAAACACCACTGTTATTTTATAAACATGTGACCCACATATACAAATTAACCAAACAGATACAAAAAAATTCAAACAAACCAGAATGCGGAGAATATGGGCTGATAGAGATGGCTATGTAGGAAATTTTGTAGAAAGTGAACAAATTATATCTATAATGTTTTGGTCTCGGTTGAATTCTTATACTTTTTTTTGTCTTTTCAAGTTATGAAAGACCAAAATGAATTTTTTTAAAGAACGAGCAAAAAATGTCTTGAATGAACAAAATTTATGTGGTTTCACCCTAAAGAGTTTTTACATGTCACTCACCGTATGACCAGGAAATGTTTCCAATATATCTACATGTGATGGCAGGTTGTTGTGTTGTGTTTAATCTGTGGCTTTTATTTTATCTCTAATAATTGCAGGCAATTTTGGCAAGTAGCTCAGAAGTGCCATCAGTATTAGAGTTCTTGCAGCGGAGGAAATTAGAAGCAAAGAAGGTAGGTATGTCAGTGATAAATAACCAAACTAGTAATGCCTTCAAGTTGAGTAAAGTAAATACACATCAAATGGTTTCAATTAAGAAATACAGAGGTGGAGTTTATAACCATTCACTCTGATTGGGGTTGCAGTATTATCTTAACTGGTCAAACGGGTTATCAAATGGGTAGAAAGTCGCTCTGAAGTGTATTATAATACGTATGTACATGGGCATGAATGCGTGATAGTAAAAGAATATGGTGTATCTGGTTAGTCTAATTGATTGAGATTCAATTAATAAAGTCTTAGGATTTGAGAGGCTTTTTATTTTTAACATGTTATGTAAAGTTCTTCCTTAGCATTATAATTGGTTGACTGTTTAATTTTGATTTTTTTAGGCTTTAAACTCATCTGATAAGACAAAGCTAAAGGTCAGGAAGTTGCAGCATCAGAGTTCTCACATTTGAACCACTCGCTCTCTCATCGACCCGTCTCTGTCAAACCAGATATCAGCAAACCAGATATCAGCAAAGCATCATCCGCTGGTGGAAAACTTCACATTCTAAAACCATCATGTGAAAGGAATGGTATCACTCCAACCCCAAAGGAAAGCTTGAGTCCAACAAGTGGTAGTAAAGTACCAAATAGCCCTCTTACAGGTGAATCTAACCTGTGTTAAAAAATACCCGTATGACCTGACTTAAAAATTGTACTAGTATATCACTATATCTTATTCTAACTATGATATTGTATTGGTCTGTGTAGATTGATTGTGAAGGCATCAGCTGACTGATGGATGCTAAGAGACTAATGGCGAATTACGGGGTTAATGTGCTTCTTATAAAAACTGTGATGGATGCTAAAGAGACTAATGGAGAATTGTGACGTTAATGTGCATCTTAATTGTACCTCAACAAAACACCGGGTTCATTTTGGATTCTGATATGGAAGGAAAGAATGAGGAGAGCTACAAGTTCCCCATAGCTGTGCAACAGTAAGATTTTTTTGCATTAGCATATAATTCACCTCTATATCTATAAAGGTTAACACAACTATTACTCGTATTACACTCTTGATGAAATAAATGGATTTTCTTTCAAACCCATTAAAAAGCTCAAATACACTCCTGAATTGCATATTTATAAAAATTCACAGATCTTTTAATAGTTTGTGGTCACATGATGTTCATGGTGATCCAGATTCAGGCATTGGCGGTCTTCAGATTCAGGTATGTATAAGTTTATATTAATACTGCGTGCATTGGCAGTCTTCAGATTCAGGTGTGCATTGGCGGTTTTCAGATTCAGGCATGCTTTTACTAAGAATGGTATTGCGTGTATATACTTGGAAGGAATAAGTTTATATTAATACTGCTATTCTTGATATTAATATAATATTTGCCTTCAAAGAATTCATATGTTTATGCTGCCAAGAAATTATTGCTGCCTTCGTGGTTAATACTGTTCGAATACAAGAATGTTAATACTATTTGGTTCTGCACTTTGCATTAAACATGGACACAGTACATGCATTCTTTTTTGAGAACCTTCAAGTCACAGCCTTTGAAAATTAGTACTACTCGCTGCCAATACAACATTAGTACTGATCTTTGAAAATTAGTGTTGTCTTTGTACTACTCCTTGAAAATTAGTGCTGCCTTTGAAAATTAGTACTGTTAGCGGCCAATACAACATTAGTACTGCTGCCTTTCTTGATATATAGGCCTTTCATCATACCATATGTGATATAACACATGTATATCTGTGTATGAAATTCTTGGTTGATATCTTTATCGTCCGTTATTGCAGGCCCCCTCATCATGATTTCTCTTTGATGGACATTCTTCCAGGAAAGTCGACAAGGTACGCAATTTAGAAAACTTCTTTCACATAATATACTTGCATCAAATCTTGGATTACCATTATGATTAAGGACATTAATCTTCTTATGCATAATATCTGGTGCAATTTATCCCACTAGACAATAACTTCGCATAAAGATTATTTTAAGTTTAGTATTTTGTGATGCTTAATCGTCCGGTTCATGTTTGTTTTTGCTGTTGCAGCTATATTTTGGACTCTTGGTATTCGTTGGGTAAGATCTTTTATATTTGGATGAGATGACAGCAATAGCCGAACTTCAATAACAATTCACAGGACACGTCAGATACTATTGTAAGTGTTTCAAGTATAATTAAGAGCATTATAGCTCTTATTATTTGATTAGCAAGTTTCTCTATTGAAAACACATGTATACTGATTACATTTTGGGAGTGTAGCTCACATGGTAGAGCGCTCGCATTGCATGCGAGAGGCACGGGGTTCGATTCCCCGCACTTCCATATTATAAAATTCATGTGGCCATTGGGGGAACAATAGTCACACAAAATACATATTTACTTGAGTTTACAAAGCATATGGTCACACTTATTAACGCTTTTGGCCACTTTTTGGTTACTTGTATGTGACTAAATCCCCACAAAAAACATGCTTTGTGTGACTAAATCATAGCAAAGGCCACACAAACATAAAGATCATGTGGCCATTGGATGAACATTAGTCACACTTATTAACACTTTTGGTCACTTTATGCTTAGTTGTATGTGACTAAATACCCAAAAAAAGGATTGCCTGTTTGATTTTTTGCAGCAGCTCTATATATGGACTCTTGGTATTCATCGTTGGGTTTAGATCTTTATCTTTGGATGAGAAGACAACAATAGAGCCGAACATCAATAACAATTCACATGACTACATCAATACTATTGTAAGTGTCATTCAAGGTATACACATTAGACAAAAGCATTATATCTTTTATTATTTGTAACACCCCCATTTATAATATAGCATCGGAAGCTAACTCTGGGGATATTAAACTCTTCTCTCACTGTCTATCACAAGCACAATCATACAGAAAACGTACTTGCAAAGAGAGACGTTTTAACATAAACTTTATCATATCATTTAAATACCATGTCTTCACACAATAGGCCGGGTCCCTAAAACGCCAGTCTTTACATACATCGTGCAAATGACATATCTTCGTTAAAGCATTAATGAGTATAATTCCGCGTTCGATGGATTTTTCATCGTACCTTGGCGATGCAATGTGCCAAGGTTGTTCCCTGGGCGTCGGAAGATGTTCTGTTCATTCATGGGTATTCTAGCCCAAAATAAAGATATATCACTTCAAAGACGCTTTTAACTATACTTTTGTACCGCCCTTGACCTTAAAACCACACGATTCAGGACCTCGAGACTCAATGAATGCATAGGTAGTCCATTAAGATCATACGTGAACACTCTAAAAGTACGAGATGAATCGTAGAATTTTGCGCGTATGAAGCATTTGTGGGTCTGCTATTATAAATGAGGTTCATACAAAAGTTAGCCATCCCCATGTCCATCTAAGCCCACTCCAAGCCATAAGATGCTCAAATACCAGAGACATAAAACAAGCTAAAAAGTCCAAACACAATGTAAATGAGAGAAAGTTCATAGTTTGAAATGTAATAAGTAGAAATACAAGTTATCTATAATGGAACATAGGTATTGCAGGGATAATTATCATGGAGAACATTATTATCATGGAGAACAGTATTATCATGGAGAACATTATTATCATGGAGAACATTATTATCATGGAGAACAGTATTATTACCCTAAACTCATGAATCACATAAAGAGATATTAAAGAGATATTAGGAGATATTACCCAAAAATGCATCAATAGAAAGAAATAATGGATATATCTAACACAACCCGAAAGAGACATTAAAGAAATATTCGAGAAACTAACCCAAATAAGATCTATTAACATCAGAAAATATTAGGACAGATCTCACCTAACTCCAACATATACATCACTACAGAAATATTGGGAGATGTAAAGCTTTAGAAAGAGATATTAAAGAGATATTGGGAGATACTACCCAAATAGATATTAAAGAAATATTGGGAGATACTACCCAAATAGATATTAAAGAAATATTGGGAGATACTACCCAAATAGATATTGAAGAGATATTGGGAGATACTACCCAAAGAGATATTTTCATGTACTTAGGCAATAATATATCAGGATAGCATATAGTTTAGAAAACACTTGTATTCATGGTTTATAGCAGGTATTACAGGTTTATAAAGTATTTAAAAGATTAAAATGTGAGGTTATGAACTCATTAAGTCTTTGAAAAGTAATCACATTGTTATAAGATAAACGAGTATGTAAAAGAGTTTGTAACAAGCATGTATCCCCCTCGCGGGTTTATAAAACATGTAAATAAGTAAAGGCGAGGTTATGAACTTCATAATATCGGTTTTAAGTACTTGTGTATATTAAAAACAATTGAGCATGTATCCCCTCGCAGGTTTATAAAGCATGTAAATAAATAAAAGCGAGGCTATGAACTCACTTGATAGGTAGTTGTAATAAATATTCCAAAATGAAAGCTGACGACTTTATCACAATCTTAACAGAGAAGGTTGATATAGCCAAAAATGATAGTAAACAGCCACGTCATGCAACCTGAATAAATATGTCAAGTCTTAGGAAGATTGTACTCTAGAACTTTGGTTCTAAGATTTTAATATTGTTATGAGTTTGATTGGAAAGTTTGGAATTATTGTATCACCGTTCGGGCCATCATAATTCAG
Organism: Tanacetum coccineum; assembly: GCA_026074375.1. Lineage (NCBI taxonomy): Eukaryota > Viridiplantae > Streptophyta > Magnoliopsida > Asterales > Asteraceae > Tanacetum > Tanacetum coccineum. Next base: position 6,493 of record BQNB010191697.1, read on the forward strand.
AGGTCATTCAGTAAACGTTTAAGGAGCTAGGGCACTTTAAATCGTAAACCTAACAACTCAGTCAGAACGTAATACCAAGATGAAACCCCTTAATATGAAGCTCCCTAGTATTGTGGTACGATATAATCGGGGTTAATTAAAGTTATGTCTTATAAGGTTTTGAACACATATTTATACTTTTTCAAAATGTTACATTTAAGACCCTTAAGAATGAAAAATGGTAAAATATACCCTTGAAGTTTGCACTTTTACAAGTTTGGTCCTTCTAGTTTAAAAGATGTACAAAGTAAACCTTGCACTTTGGAAAGTGACATAATGAACCCCTATAGTTATAACTTTAGAAATATGGCAAAAATATAGTCCTTGTAGTTATAAGTTTTCAAAAGTTGACAGTATATACCGCCTTGCTATGCATTATAAATTATAAACTAAGTCCAAAATCCATAATAATGATATTTCTCAATATGAAAAGTAATTTACAGGTTATAGATTATTAATATAAGCTAAAATATGAAGGTTTAACGTAACAAAAGTTCAAAATAATGATTCGTTAAGCTAGAAATCAAAACGGGTCGAATTAGTGTTTTTAAACGAAAACGCGTAGGTTTTTTAATTAATATTTTTCAAGATTTACAAGTGATTATAATAATCATTAGTTAAGCTTATTAGAATAGCTTATAACTTCAGTTTACCATTTTAGCTTATAGATTTAATGAAAACATGAAATTAGGGTTTATAAGGTACGGTTTGGATCAAAACTCAAGAACGAGTGATTTTTAAGTTAAAAGCTTGTAACAAGAGTATATTTATAATCATATGAACATTATAAGAGTTATAGAACAGTAAGAGAGTTTATGGAACCTGGTTTCGAGTTAAATGATTGAAAATGGGTCGAAATGGGGACTTTTCTCTTCGTACGCCTAGGATCATGACCTCGGGGCTTCAAGACTTGAACTTTTGGCTTCTATTCTGCTATTTGGACTCTTATAACTCTTCTTGATCAGAACTTATCTTCCATTGATGGTTTAGAAAGAAGATGTGAAGGTGTGAGTTGAGAATGTGTGTATGTATGGCTATTTATAGGGCGAAACCCCCTTGGAGGCCAAGAAACTTTGTGACCAAGTTAAGGACAGGTGGGAGGGTGATTAGGATCATCTAGGAGTGACTTGGATGAGCTAACATGTGAGTATGGTGAGCTATGATAGCTAGAATGCATGGTGGAAACACCTTGTGGTGTCGCGGCTCATATGGTGCAAAAGAGGAAGATGTGGCCAATTTTAAGACCAAGAGATGGAATTGTGGTGCTTGTAAGCAGCTTGTGGGTGAAGGAGGTGAGTCATTGTGGTGCTTGTATGCATGGTTAGTGTTTAAAATGGGTCAAATAAAGAAAGAGGTGTACGCGGGTTCAATAGGCACGGGTTAGGGTTTTCTAGCTCATTTTTCATGTACAATGAATTAATAATGATAGATTAGGGAATGTAAGACTTGTATTAACAGTTTATAACACATTTCAATTAGTGGCTCGTGTTTAAAATGGGTGAAATTGGTTAAATGGGTCGCGGTTTGGAATTAGGGTTTCTTTGATTCAATTCGTGTACATTGTTGTAAAAATGGTGAAATGATGATGGAATGTGGTTTGTAAAGTTGTAAATTATGTATCTACAACTTATTTGAGTATTGGTTTAGGTTTAAAACGGATAAAACCCAAGAAACGGGCCACGGTTTAGAAATTAGCTCGGTTTAGGGTTTCTAGGTTTGAATTCGTATAATTTTATGAAATGAGAATGAATATGGATTGTAAATGAAGTGCATTGATTGCTTGTAACTTGTACTTAATAGATTGTACAAGATTTCTTAGGAAAACAGAGGTAAAACGGTTATTTTGGATATCGTGCATTAATGACTTGTACATTAAGCTTTAAAGGACTTGTACCTTATTTTTGGAAGGAAAGTATATTCAAGTGAGATGTTATATTACTTGTTCATGTGCTTTGATTGATTGTACATTCATTTTGAATGTTAACTTTACATGAAATTAGGGTTTAGGCATAAACGATAACGATTTATGCTCATTTGATAATATCGTCGTGAAAACTTTGTTAAATGGCTAATGTTTATGATAAAATGGATAATAGATCATTGACTTGACATGTTATGATGTTTGCTTGACATATATGATTGTCATAGGTAGATGGCGTGAGCTTGTTAACTTTAGTTATGCAAGTTACGTTGCATAATAAGAGATTAAAGCAAAAATTTCCCCGTGAAAAAGTGATATATTATATAACAAAGAGATATTAATGGTCGAAAAATTTCGGGTTGTTATAGTCTCAACTCCGTCTCGTCTCGAGATTTTTTGAAAGTTGTAGTGTATTGTTTGGGAATATGTGTAGGTAAAATAAATTGGGCATGAATTTAATTTGTATGTTAGGTTAATCAAGGTCACAAGTCCACGTGTGTGAGGCATTTATAATTATGTTGCGCCACATAATTATAATTTTCTCTTTCACATGTCTACTTATTTCCGACCACACCTCTTGATGACAGTCAATAGAATTTGTCCAGATCCTAATATATCTTGTCAAAACATGGGTAGATGTAATACTTCTATTTATGGAACCAGTGGGTTATGGGCCTACCACGCTTTTGCTGTGCCACTCTGATCGTAAAGAATCGTTATCCATTAACCTTTAAAAGTCAACATCGAATAAGAATGTTATCACAAATCTTTGTCAAAACTTTCATACCTAGTGGTATTGAAATCATTTGATATTGTATAGATTCTTGTGTGTTTCCTTGTTATTACGTTGCAGGATATAAAAGAAAATTTTAGAATACAGAGGTCATGGAATGAGTGATTTAATAGAAGGCTTAGTGTTTCTAGGTACAAAGGTTTGAGAAAATCGGATAGTAAAAGAATTATAGTAATCTCGGATAAAGATATGAGTCATCATATTACAGGATATAGGATAGACAAATACAAAATTGGTATCATGAAACAACGAGGTATAATGGAATCACCACTGTATAAATAACTTGTCTATATAATTTACATAGCAAATTTTGACAAGTGTCATTATTCATACATTTAGTGGTTGGATTCTATAAAATGACATAGATCTAGTCTGGTGGTTTTCCCTTGTCGTTTTTGAGTTCTTGGATCTTGTTTAGAAGACTCTGGATATCCTCAATGATTATTTCTAGAGATGAACATTATAACAAGTATCTAACTCATCAGGTTTCTCGAGGACTGGTTTACTTCCCAGTGGTCGCCGTATGATCCATAATAAGTTATCTAACTTTGCGAAGATAGATTTATCAAAGAAATAGTCTGGTGGTGGTGTAGTTGACCTAACCGGTGATGAAGATCCTACTGATAAAGATGGAGATATTGGTGTTTCAGTGTCTTTAGGTGTTGAAATTTTTTTGGAAGGAAAGAAATCTCAGGTGTTTCCTGGTGAAGCCAGAGAATAGTCTGATAAAGCCAGGATATAGTCAGGAGAATGTGTAGAGGAAAAAGTATCCTTAAAATCGGAATCAGATAGAATAATAATAGGATAGATATATTCGGGAGTAGACATAATTATGTATAACAAGTCAGTGTAAATAACATAAGTTATTTATATAATAGTATAGTAGTAATGTATTTTTACATACTATTCGGAAAAAGTAGTGGCATATTCACAATTCAGAGAATGTAGTGGCACAGAGGACATTGATGGCAAAAGAAAAGTAGTTATAGTTAAGGTTTTACCCTTGTTCTCTATAACTGTGAGCTCTGATACCACTCTGTAACACCCCCATTTTGATAATATAGCAGCGGAAGTTAATCTGGGGTATTACTTCATGAATCACAGGCACAATAATAGAAAACGACTCAAAATAGACGTTTTTAAAAGATACGTTATCATTCATTTAAAATCAAAGTTTTACAAAGGTAGGTCCCAAAATCTAGTTACATACAATGTGAATGATAACAAGTTTTAGCCATCTTCATGTCCATGCCACTCCGTGCCATAAGTTGCTCAATTACCTAAGATAAACATGCTAAAAAGTTAACACAATGGTTGAGTGAAATTCATAGGTTTGAAATGTAATAGTTGAATACAAGTTATTATAATGGAAATATTGGTATTGCAGGGATAATTATCATGGAGAACATTATTATCCTGGAGAATAGTATTATCACCCTAAACTCATGAATCACATAAAGATATATTAAAGAGATATTGGGAGATAATACCCAAAGAGATATTAAAGAGATATTGGGAGATACTACCCAAATAGATATTAAAGAGATATTAGAAGACAATACCCAAATAGATATTAAAGAGATATTGGGAGATACTACCCAAATAGATATTGAAGAGATATTGGGAGATACTACCCAAATAAATATTAAAGAGATATTGGGAGATACTACCCAAAGAGACATTTTCATGTACTTAGGCAATAATATACCAGGATAGCATATAGTTTAGAAAACACTTGCATTCATGGTTTATAGCAGGTATTATAGGTTTATAAAGTATTTAAAAGATTGAAATGTGAGGTTATGAACTCGTTAAGTCTTTGAAAAGTAATCACATTGTTATAAAATAAACGAGTATGTAAAAGAGTTTGTAAACAAGCATGTATCCCCCTCGCGGGTTTATAAAACATGTAACTAAGTAAAGGCGAGGTTATGAACTTCACAATATCGGTTTTAAGTACTGGTGTATATTAAAAACAATTGAGCATGTATCCCCCTCGCGGGTTTATAAAGCATGTAAATAAGTAAAAGCGAGGCTATGAACTTCACTAAGTCTTTGAAAAGTAATCATATTGTTATAAGATAAACGAGTATGTAATAGAGTTTGTAAACAAGCATGTATCCCCCTCGCGGGTTTATAAAACATGTAAATAAGTAAAGGCGAGGTTATGAATTTCACAATATCGGTTTTAAGTACTTGTGTATATTAAAAACAATTGAGCATGTATCCCCCTCGCGGGTTTATAAAGCATGTAATTAAGTAAAAGCGAGGCTATGAATCTCACCTGATAGGTAGATGCAATAAATATTCCAAAATGAAAACGGATGACCTTATCACAATCTTAACATGGAAGGTTGATATAGCAAATGATAGTAAACAGCCATGTCACGCAACCTGAGTAAATATGTCAAGTCTTAGGTAGATTGTACTC
>BQNB010191699.1:1522-11676 GCA_026074375.1 Tanacetum coccineum
TTTTTCTCAATACACTGTTCTAGTAGATAACTCGATACGGCGTATCCACTTCCATTGGATACGGCGTATCCAACCTTCTGTCCAATACTGCGTATTCTCTCAACTGATTAATACGGCGTATCGACTTCCATTGGATATGGCATATCGATCATCTGGAACAGAATCTGATCCTTAGTTTTCATATTTGATTTTCGTGCTAAAAAATTTTCTATCTTTCTTCAGAGCAAATCCTACTGATATTTTTACCCTTGTTACAGGAAGTACTTATCAGAGCTAGAGACTAAAGAAGAAATCATAAGAAGTCATGACATAACTAATTTCAGAAAAATACATGGAAAAGGCTCAGACTGAATCACATCTTTTTATTACCAGTAACGAAATTAACATTGTACTAAGCGAGGAATTTTTAGAGGAATTACAATTGAATGCATACCACGGATGGATTGAAAAAGACGTGATAACCACATTGCTATGGTACTTATAATGATTGATTCAGTCTATATTCCTGGTGTGGATTCCATCAACTACGAATGAAAATCTTTCCTCTCTCGCTAGCTGATGAGGCAAAACAATGGTGGGATAAACGAAACGAGATGAAAAATCCACCGTTTAGGAAGAATTGTGAAAATTCTTTTGTAAAATTTTATCCATGAATCTGCCGATGGTGAGAAGAAATGGTTGAATGAAGTGAGACAACTGGGGGTTGAATCCACTCGAAATTCATATCGCGAGTAAATTCGTCATTTGTTAAACACATGAAAATAGATGGAAGAACTAAAAAAGTAATATTCCATGCTTGGATGAATGGGATTTGGAATAAAAAACGAATGGATGACAGTATCTTGAGTAGTAAAAAAACTCCTACTGACTCATACTTTAAATCTTATCTGATAACACGCGGAAAATGCGACACCAAAAAGGAAGATGAAAAAAGTCAGACGAAGCGCAAATGCAGCAATACATCCAAATTCATTGATGAACAACCCAACAAAAGAATGTGTAGAGCAAGAAAGTTTGAGCTATTTAGTACTCGCTAGACCAATTGAAGATATATATTGCTATAAAAAGAAGTGAATATGATATTTGGGAGAGAAACAAAGATAATATGTCCAAAATCTACTAAGATATTTTTCGGAAAAAGGACAACGGATGGAAGGTGACGCGCAGCAAATAATTGTGATGAGAAGCTGAAGAAAAGTCTAACTTAAAGACTTCGCTGTAAACAAAAGTGCTTCCCGGGAGACAACCCAGATTGTTATTTAATTTTATCGAGTCTGTCCTCCCAGACATCAATACGGCATATCCGCTCCATACCATATGGCGTATTAATTGTCTGGACGTTATCAGTCTTTATTTTTTATGCACTTTAAAAACATATTGTCGTTTGTCATACGAGTATTCATGGCACATGATACGGGCGTATTTACAAAAAATGACCCTTATTTAGTTTGTTTTAGTTTAGTGTAATTAACCTAGCTACCCTATGATTAGGATATAACCCGTCTTTCCGATTTTTATACAGGACCTCGTGAAAGAAATATCGACGAATATTGGTAGAGAATTTACAAATCTGGAGATCTTGAAGTGTTGGAGTCTTTGAAAACTATCAAGGGGTCTGTAGTTCAACACGAATTCTTGCTAATTAACTCAACATGGAGAATCTACCGAGCAAATATCATGGGAGTTTCTCATTCTAATTCTTTTTAATTTCCCGTATTTAATGTTTTATATATACAATGAGGACGTTGTATAATTCAAGTGGGGGGATGGAATTAGAATGTTTACTTGTCCTAATTTTCACACTAAAATGCTTAAATTATGCTCAAACTTAAAAAAAATTCAAGCATACTTTTGTGAAATTACTTGATACATAACCCGCACACAATAACCCTTGTTAGATATTGTGAGGATTTAACCTTATCCATTTCCAAATGTTTACTCAAATTCCACAAAAATATGAGTGTGTCGGTGATGTTGTAGACTTTAGAACTTGGCTTGGTATATCTATTCGAGACCGCAATAATGAGTACTATAGATTTAGATGGAGTAACTTGTTTAAACTGGTAAATTTTAGAATTACTTCCAAATCGCCTTTACATGTTGCTTATTAACTAACTACATTGGTTAGTTAACCCCCGTATAAATGCTTTGTTTACTCTCATTTTAAGAGTAAGATACCCTAGAACAACCCGTAGAGCCAATCCTTTAGGAACTACACGAATTATTTGTTTCGTTACACCTTAGCCTACCCTGTTAGATTAAGTTTATTTTACAGTTGCTAGTTGTTTAAAGTGTAAAGTTTGCATATCTCGAGTCTTGTGTCAATTTTGGTACGGTTGGAAGAAATTTGCACATCGCAAATGGGAATGTACATTATAGTCAAAACTCATATATTTTTACTTCCATCGCAATTAATGGTACGTCCGAAGAACAACGAATTACCGAAGGATGTATCTAGAATTATTATGATCGGGAAGATGGTGAAACTACATCGAGTTTCATAGTATAGTGTGAAAAAAAATCGAAAAAATTAGAAAAATCGCAACAAAAAAAGAGGGAAGTTTGAAGATAATCGTTTTGCAACTACCGAAAAAATTACATGAAGAATCGATTATTCATTGATACAAATCAACGATGTAGAGTATTATATAAAGTGGAAGATATCGGCACTTGCCTTACACAGTATGTAAAGTATGGGATGATTGGGAAGTTGACCGTTACGGGAACGCCAACTTAGGTTGTTGTTTTTGATCTATGATCAAGACATTGTAAATAGTTGTATCTTTTACTGGTTGTAACGGTCGGAGGAAAAAAGTGTCTAGCAATTGTTATTTAGATGAATTCAATTTGTTTTTAATTTTTTATTTAACAACAATTTAATTCCCTTTCCTAATCATTAACCATAGGTTTTACGCGAATGAGGATGTGATTGAGCATGCATGTTTATTCCGTTGTTACGGCCATGTATGCCATGTATCAGCTGCCCTTGTTGGTTTATTTACTATTTGAGTGAAGTTAGCAAGATCCTACTTATATTCCTATACTATTCCTTACTCTTTAGCTTATTCAAGGGTGGGACTGTGGGAGTTTGAGTAGTCACATGTGTCTATCTCATCGTTACGGATGTGTAGGTGTTGGTCTTTGTGCCTCCTATGAATATGGTAACAGTAATGAGTAGTTAGAGTAATCAACCCTATGCCCTTCTATTACATACATATATTGCCTTTCAATACTTGTTACTCCTTGCTTTAGCCGGTAGAGATGTGTATCCTTGCCAAGCTTATGATAGAATACTCGCACACGGACTGAGCAATTGAGCGAATTAGTTACATGTTACCACAGATTTTAGTTGAGTGATTTGAGTGTTTTTCATTATCCTATTCGTCAGGTGTTTGCCGTTGTGTACTTATATATAGATCAAATGAATGCTTTAACGGATAATATCTTAGGGATTAATTTTATATAATTTCTAAAGGCTACTTGAGGACAAGTAGGATTCAAGTGGGGGATATTTGATGTCATCAATAATACGTTTATTTTTATAGCATCATTTATTCTCATGTATTTAAACCCATTTTGGTATAATTATTGCAAAGAATTGTTACTTAATCGTTTTTTTGAGAATTACAGTAATATGGGTATTGGTGAATATTAGCATCAGGCGCCCACGCATTTCTTTTTTTGGGAGTTAAACGAAGATTATTTTAAGATTAATGATTCTGTCAAACATTACACGTATCATCACGGATAGATAGGCGTATCCGTGCCTTGCACTCACCAAAGACCACAAGGAAACAAGCTCAATATGCCGTATCCAGAGAAGCTCAATACATTGTATTGAAGATATGGTATGTGAAGATTCTGGAAGATATCAAATGTGGTCCCAACTCTAAGAAACTCTAATACGCCGTATCCAATCCCTTGGATACGCCGTATCAAATCCCTTGGATACGCCGTATCGAACCAACTTTCAGACCCTATAAATACAAAACTCAAAAACGAGTTTTAAGTGTGCTAAATCATATTCTTGATACCTAAACCATAAAAGTTGATTTTCAGAAGAGAAAACGAGCAGAAGAGGTCTTGCAACGCATTCCAATCCATAGAAGACAACGTGTAATTTCTTATACTTTTGTAATCGTTAAGTTTTTGGTATCATTCGTTAACTCGGTTAGTTTACCTTGGCTAAAGCAATTACTCTTGTATTAATTATGATGTTTGAAGGCTAACACCTTTGGGCATTAACGGTTATTATGAAGATCTGAATGTTTTGGTTTTGTTTATATCTCAATTGCTTTGTTGATCGCTTATTTATGTTTATCAATTCATACTTGTTTATGTGCTTTTGTATGCGACCTATCATTCAACTGGATCTGGTGATACAGACCAATAATCTTAGAGTCGGGATAGGTCTCATTAGTGTTTTTAAATCTAGAATCATAGGATCACAAGTATTGTCCTTCTAAATATCGTGCCTTTATGAATCGCTTATGCTTAACTAGTTAACAGAAAATGCCTTGGTTTATTGAAAAGTGGTGGAATTTGATTAATTCAACAAATATGTTATGATTACATTGGATAGGTTGGACATGTGGACTTCTGTGGTATTAAGATCATTGCCATTATGCAGTAAGTGGGTAAGTCTCTATGAGCTAGGGTTTAACAAGATCACCATTGCTTTAATCCCTAAGATAGATTATAACCAACGAATAAGGATGCTTTATGCGGATGCTTTAATTGTGATAGAATTAATGTGTCTAGGTCTTAGGATAAAGTCCCGCCTAAGTCTAAGAATGATATGCCTCTTTGAGATAAGTAATCATTGCACTACATAAACAAACCAACTTCTAATCGGATTAATGATGGCTAATACAGTTTTCTATCATAAGGCTCGACCGCTCTTTTATCTTTTGTTAATTTGCTTGCGTGGATTAAAGTGTTTTAAATTGATTGTAGTCACCAACCAAACCCATGCCAGTCTCTCAGGTTAAACCCCCCCTTTACCTGCTAGAATTAGGATTAGAACTAACATAGGATTAACATAGGTTTGACTTAGATTAGAATTAACATAAATTAGATAACCAAAATATAAATAAATTAAGAGATTTAACCTCGCTTTAAGTGTTCGACATCCTACTTACCACAAATCTATCACCGACCGGGTATACTGCCCGTTAAAGTGTTGTTTTTAGTTAAGTCGGAAAAATATAAATTTAAAACTTGAACTATCTAATTAAATACACTCGCAATGACACTCAACTAGAAATACTGATTTATTATCTAAAAAATTCAAACACTCAGGGAAGTATATCCCTGTTCGTGTTTAGCATAGGCTTTATGGTAAGTCAAGTCCATTCCAAGGAAGTTGAAATTTTCCAGTTTGTATTTTGGTGCTATGTTATAAGACTTATTACGGAAATCAAAATTAACCAAAATCTATGCATATATCGAATGATGTAAAGAAAGTGATTAAAGATGATTCTATCAAAGGTTTATGGTATGTTTGTTTAGGCATGGATTATTAGTAATGGATGTGTTAGAATAGTGTTATAAGTTGTAGAAAATGAGTTATCACAAGTTATAAATCCTTTCAGCCTATAAATATAACTAGTGTTATATCGTTAATTAAACAAATCCTTCTCGGCTTTATAAGTTATTATAAAACCAAATATTATTTAGATGGGATTGATTAGAACACCATGTAAAAGAACCTTTCAGGCCTATTGTCTTATATAAAATATGTTTTACAAATTCAATAAACACATATCCAAATGCTCCATATCAAAGATCACATATCGCCCAAACAAACACAAGATGACTACTCCATGATCAAAGAAGTAACAAAAAACATTATGAACCCAAACAATTCAATAATAATCGTATTCAAAGGATAAACAAGATTATACCAATTCTAAAGAATAATCGATGGTGATTTACAAGAATTTCCCAAGAACACTTTATTATATTCAAAGCAAAACCCAAAAACTAAAAACAATTCTGTCGTTGATCCCAACTTAAGATCGATTCCTTAGCTTGTAAAGGTTAAGTTACTTTGGATAGATCCAAAACAACTATGGTAGAAACTTTCTGAATACTAAAGAGTATGCGGAATATACTCTTTAATACGTAGAAGAATATTAATGAAACAGTAAAATGTTCTTGACTATTATATTGTAGCTGAAAAGCACTCTAAGATTATTATTATCAATAATACGAGTACTCTGTGTAGTACTAGAGTTTACAACCTTGAAGCTATATATCAAAAACGTATGAATGTATGTTTGGTACATTAAACTCTATACCCTAGGACCTCCTTTTATACACCAAGGAGTCTTTTACAAGATAACTACAAATGTTTTATAATTCTAATAGATAACTGCAAATCTTCTAACTTAATAAGATATACATATCTTTTATATAAATTTCTCATACTTATCCCGTAAGTAATCTTGATAAGCAATCTTCATCTTTATCCTTCTGACAGTAGAAATTCTTTTAGCAGTTGTAATCCTTCAGCAGTTATAACCAGCAGCATTAACTTTTATTCTAGCAGCACTAATTGTGTGCAAGCAGTAGTAACTACTTAGAATATTTTCTTCATTCTTTATCAGCAGTACTAAGTTACACTAGCAGTACTAACTTTATGCTAACAGTTGTAACTTTACTCAAGCAGTTATAACAATATACTAGCTAGTGACTAAGTTCATAAACAATAGTAATTGTATATCAGTTTGTATTAACTACTTTAGTAGTTTTTCTTCCAAGTCTTGAGCATGTCTTAACTTACATTAGCAAGTAGTAATATATTCTTAGCAGTAGTAACTGAGATATAACTATTAAGCATAGTTTTTTCACTAAATATCAATAACACGCAGTTAATTTTGGCTTAGCTAACAGGCTTGACAGGAGCAACTCTAACCTTAGCAGTATTAACTCCAAGCAGCATCAAAAGGCTTTTAATCCCAACAATCCTCCCCTAAACTTAATGTTTATCTTCTGAATCTTCAAGTTTCATTAAAAGTCTTCACCATCACCAGGAGGATGCATCCAAATACTTCATTTCTTCTTTACCTGCTTTGTCATGAGCTTTAGTAGTTGATAACACATCTCATTCCAATAGTCAGTTTGAAGTTTATTGTTGAGCATGTCAGTGATAGTTATAGGTGTAAGAGGATATTGTTTCTCTACCAGCATAAAGATATGCAGATTTTTAAACCTCACAAAGTGTACTCCACATGAAGAAAATAGCTTCCAAACTGTCACTTTGTGTCCTTGTAAATTTCTCCACACTTCACTTTCTATATTAGGTTCAAACATAACTTTCATATCTCCCCATAACACTCTTTCATATCCCTTCTCTGGCCTTATATTCCCATGTTTATCTTTAACCAATTTCCATAGGGTTTCTAAGTCTTCTCTGTCAATATTCTAAAGCATCTGAATCATTGATGAATATCTTTTTGAACTTCCTTCTTTGATGATTTTCCATTCAACTATGATTGGAGGTTTGGTGGCTAATGGTATAGCATCAACTGCTATTTCTTCTTCATCAAGAACAATCTCCATAAGCTTTTTCATCTCAGCTTCTTCTTGATCATCATCTATCTTTTCCTTCTTAGCTGCTTCTTGTTCTAGCTCTGTGCCTGCTCTTTTAGAACTATTTTGTAGTTAACAAAAGTGTTAACTCTTTTGAAAGCTTTGTCAAACATGTCCTTGATAACTTCAAACTTGAATCCCTTTAACTATTTCAGAGTGTATCCATCCATGTTTTTTAGTTAGTTACAATATAGCTTTCTTTGTTGAGCTTGGTTTGTTCCTTTTAGCTTTACCTCTTTTTGCTGCAAAGAACTTTCTTCTTTGTTTTAAGAACTCACAAAAGAATTTTGCCTTTTCTTTATCAGTATACTGCTCTTGCTCTTCATCATGCAATCTTTAAGCCAACTGATAATCTGCTTCAACTGTAGCTTGAATATCATCCCAAGCTATGTTGGCTTCTTGAATCTTTTGAGCCTTTTCTCTGGCAATCCTCTCTTGCTCTTGTTCTTCAGCTTGTATCTTAAAAGCAAATTCTTCATCAAGTCTGATTTGCTCTTTCTTTGAAAACTTCTTTACATGTTCTTCTTCAATCATTTTAGCTTTACCTTTGTCCTTGACCTGTGATGGTTGTGAAGGATAAACTTCTAGTGTAGATGCAGGTGCTTGCTCCTCCTAATCATGAAAAACAATTCCTTTTGTCTTTGGTCTTGTGCTGGCAGGAGTAATTGTTATGGCAGATGTTGTAACAGCCTTGGGTTTAGCTACTTTGATCTTGGGTTTAGCTGCTTTGATCTCTATGCCTGAGCCAGAGTCAACTCCTTAACAGTTGTTGTTGTAGCACTGGCAGTAGTAACTTTAGTAGTACTAACTACCTTTTCAACCTCAACTTCCTGCTCATCTAAAACACAAGTATCAAATATCAGGTTATCATCATTCATCCCCTGAGTCTCATCTACCAATGTAACTTCTGCATCAGCATCAATGTCAGCAATCTTCCTCCCCTGTTTGGATGCATCCTCCAGATCACCCAAACCTTCATCGGAGGATTCAATCCTTCTTGAAAAACCAACCTTATACAATCTTTTAGGTTTGTGAGTTCTTGACCTCTTTTTCTTCTCTAGCTTCTTAACCCTCTCCTTCAATGTAGCAATCTCTACAGCTTGAGAGGTATTAGTATTCTGGAGTTCCTGCGCCCACAACGAGTAAACCAATCCCCCTGCCGAGAATCTCGCAGACGGGATCTGCATCAGCGCTTATACTATAAAACACACAAGCGATATCGAAATCTAGATTTTATACATCATTCACAAAAAACCCCCTGATCTCATCTAACCAATGGAACTTCTGCATCAGCAATCAATGTCAGCAATCAGTCCTCCCCCACGTTGTTTGGATGCATCGCTCCTCGATCACCACCAACACCTTCATCGGAGGAATCATCCCTTCTTGAAAAAACCAACCTTAATACAATCATTTAGTGTTGGTGCGACTTCTTGACCATCTTTTTCTTCTCAGCTTCTTAACCCTCTAAAGGTCCTCTCACTTCAAGTGTAGCAATCACTACCGAGACTGAGAGTTATTACATAGCAGCATTCCTCCACTGAGTAAGAGACCCTAACGGAGATTTTTGTGTACAAAGCGCACCAACAATTTCATTAAGGTTGCAATCTATCCTTCACACGAACTGTCTTGGACGTGGAATCATTAGGACGAAGTATGAGGTAGATACATAGCTCTTCATTGGTCAAGCACTCATCAGTTATAGGATTTGAGCGCAGACCACGACCTTAATTCTTTGTTTCCATTACTTGACTATTTCTTTGGAGGTTTTAAGATTGAGTGATGAGTTGAGTAACTTAGTCGTGTGTTACAGGACTAGTGGATCACTACGAGCAGCTAATTTTCACTTCTATGTCTTCTGGAGCTTGAAACCCATCATAGTTTCAAAATAACGAAATATTCCCAAAAAAAACCCTTTCCTTCTCTCATCATTATTTTGCAAAAAAATAATCTAACAGAGTATGAGGGGTTAACATATATCTTTTTGTGATGTGACATATCTTCAAGTTGTTGATTCACAAATACTTGGACAAATTTTGGATACATAAGAAATTTAATCTCACCCTCTAAATTCTTCACCATATTATCAAAAATATACTTGGAAAAGTTAAATTTTTGGTTTTTGGCTAGGCAGATTATAGCAGATGCCATAGTGCTACTGAATTCGTTCCATGCAGTAGTCTTAGCACTAAGGTATTGCAGTATTATATGGATAAGAAATTTCCACTATGGTGAAAAGAAAGCTTTATAAAATATAAGTGTTATCCCACTAGTTTAATCCATTACACAACAATAATCTTTACCAATATGCTAGAAAATAATAAGAAAACTTAGAGAGAGAAAGTAAAGAGAGAAACAAGAAAGAAAATTAGATTAGAGAGAAATAGAGAGTTATAAGTGTGTGAGAAAATGTAACCAACACCCTCTTTATGTGTGGAGAGGGTTCTTTTATACCCTTAGCCATTTACTTGGCACACGGGCTTTTCTACTTGGGTCGGGCTTGGATAAACTTGGGCTTTGAGCCCGAAACACGGACAATATTAGATTACAATCCAAGC
>BQNB010191701.1:0-11676 GCA_026074375.1 Tanacetum coccineum
CAATAGATCTATTTATAACACTCGCGCTCACTTAACCAATACGGTCGGTCAAGAAATTAACGGTTCATGATAGTTTGGGAAAGTGGTTTGTACGCTACTTAGGCAACACGTAAACATGTAAGTAGAACGCAAAGTACTCGTGTCCAATATTAAAAGCAAACAATGTTATCACCCCAAAGTAATAAAGTGATATAAAACAGTAAAAACGTAGGGTTATGAACTCACCCTAAGTAACGATGAGCAAAGATATAATCAACGGATGAAGTACCGAAATCAAGAAGTCCTAACAGCGACCTAAGAAAATGACGCACCTTAGGAAAGGTATATATAACGAACGATGTATAAATCATTTATAGAACTCATGAAATTCACGTGTGTTTGTGTCTTAGTTCCGTTAATAAAAACGTGACTTTACAAACAAAATATATTTTTAGCTTAATTACGACATTACGATGAAAACTTACTATTTTCGAAAACTTTCAATTTTTGGAAAGTTACTATTTTTGGAAAGTTTGGAAAATCCCGGATGTTAATATCGTCCTCTAATATTTGTTAAGTCCATACTACAACAAAACGCACTAAGTAAGACCTAAACGCCTAACTTCTTTTTAATCCGTTAATGTATTTATTAAAAGACTTTCTATTTTTAAAAAGTCCAAACATTTTTGAAATATAGTTTTTGGAAAGTTTTTAACGTGTCCTAACTATCTAATGAAGATACAGTAGCTGTCTCTAAGGTTTTTAAAGCTCAAACGGACTCGAAAACGCCTAAAAACCAATCTTTAGTCTCCAAACAGCACCATACCTTTGACTTTTCCGGAAAACTTTGTCTAACTTTTACTCAGATTATCTCTCTCGTCTTGCACTTTTAAGCTTAAAAATATCGCTTTACCTTTTGTAAAACATCATTTCGAATAACTTTTGTGTTTTATACTTAAGCCGAAACGGAATCAAAA
This sequence comes from Tanacetum coccineum, assembly GCA_026074375.1. Taxonomy (NCBI): domain Eukaryota; kingdom Viridiplantae; phylum Streptophyta; class Magnoliopsida; order Asterales; family Asteraceae; genus Tanacetum; species Tanacetum coccineum. The sequence goes on from BQNB010191701.1 coordinate 957, forward strand.
GGGGTCAAATTGCCCGATTTAGTTTCTGAGCAAAAAGTCAAAATGACAGCTTTTGGCGAAAACATTTCCAACTTCATTTGGTCGTAACTCCTTCGTTACACGACCAATTTTGACGTTCTTTATATGTAAAACTATCTACTCTAAATGATCTATCCAAAAGTTACTTCCTTTATTATTCGAAACGCTTTTAAGTCGTCCAAAACCTACATGCAAAGTTCGGACAACAAGCTTATATGTCCGCAAGCACCTCAAAACCAAACCACAACTTCACAAGTGCCTAGTCTAGCCTAATCTCCATTCATAACTAATTCTCAACAACAAAACCACTCCTAATATTACATTAATCCCATCGCCACACTACAAGAATCATACTAACCTAACTAGTATATTAATAACATGCTATTCTAAACATAAAGTTTCCATCTTTTATAATATTTCACAAAATCGTTTCATTAGTTTTCGTAAAAATAACGCAAGCACTTAAGTTACCATACTTACATACATGAATGAACAAGAAGAAGAAGGGTTCAAGAATTTACTTACAATCGAATAGACGAGATATAAAGATACAAACTTGACAATGTTGCTTGAAAAACTTGAAACCCCAAATATAAAGATGAAACCCTAACTAATGATCTTGCAAGAACTCTTGAAAATGGATGAACCCACTCTTCTACGCACCTTAGAAACTTTTAGAATATGATCTTGAACACTTGATATTTAAGATAAATAAAAGACAAAGAAACCCTAAGAGGGTGTTTGTTTGTCGTGGCTACCACAAGGAAAAGGAGAAGAGGAGAGCAAATTTTTTTGTATGTTTTTCTTAGATAGAAGAAATGTTGAGAGAATGAGTAAGATACCATGCACCTAGACCCTTTATGCATACGCACAAAATGGCATCCAAAGTTTAAGATAATATATAGTGTACCATGGGTGACAAGCTAGCAAAATTTTGGGGTGTAGGTTGGCTAGGCGCGGACAACACAAGGATTACAAGGGGGAATTTGAATTTTTACCATAGTGGAAAATTCTAGACTTGATTAACTTCCCAGGCTTATACACAAAAGCTAGATTAAATGATGGGTTCTCGTAAAACCAAAAACATAAATTTTTCGATAACGAAAATTTAAAATAATTTACACGTGCTCTTGCCAAGGTAAGAACGCGATTGTCTACTAAAGTCTACGCTAAGTAACAAGTCGGAATGCGTCCAAATGACGTTTTTTAGTTTTACGCGGGACAACTTCCCTAATTAATGCCAAATTAACACGTAACTTATAAAGGTTAAAAATAATTTACAAAAAAGGTGAAATAATGACCTGAAAATTTACAGAGTGTCATAATATCCACAGCTAAGCACATGAGAAAACATGCTTAAAAAGTCAACATAAAGTTGGTGAATTCATAGGTTAAGGTAAAGCATAAGTATGGACCATAAGATTTAGTTAAGTATGATAATTGTAACACATACAATATCACATAAGTATTTACGTTTGCACTAAGCTCACCAAACCCGGATGAGGTAAGAATCACCAAACCCGGATGAGGATTATCAATCCCTAATAGATCTATTAATAACATTCGCGCTTACTTCTGGTAATTAACGGTTCATGATAGTGGCATTTATTGAACTATAAGTACTTATGCAAACACGTAAACAAGTAAAAGTTTCAATAAGGTACTTGTGTCTAAAGTTAAAAACAAGCAACATTTCTCACCCCGAAAGTTATAAAATATATATGCAAAAAGAGTAAAACATGGGGCTATGCACTCACCTTATGCAGTCGGTGAGCGAAGGAAATCAACTAAAGCAATCGACAAAAGATAGGAGTAGTCAAACGACTATAATCACAACATAAGTAAAAGACGTGACTTAGGAGCTAGAAAATACATAACGAAACGGCGTATAATTGGTTTGTATAATTTAACATCATCCATATGGATTTGTGCCCTCGTTTAATTAATAAAAAGGTGTCTTAGAGAAGATATAATGATTTTAATTAAATTACGACATGTGAACAAAAACTATCATTTTTGGAAAGTTTAGAAATCCTGAACGTTAATGATGTCTCCTATAATTCGATAAGTCAATCTTACATCTAAAACTCAACAAGGAAACTTAAACGTCTACTTCCACTTTTTATCTTGCTAAAGTATACTTCGCTTAATAATGACTTACTATTTTAAGTAACCTCTTAACGCTTTCAAAATCTAGTTTTTAGATAGTTTATAATGCGTCATAATAATATATTAGTGGTATAATACCATTTGCTAAGGTTTTCAACGCTCAAACGGACTTAAAATCGCTCGAAAAGCCCTTTTTAAGCTTAATGAAAATTCGTTATTTATAGTAAAATTTCATTTCGGACAACTTTTTTTTATACACTTTAGCAAGTTCGAACCCGAAAGGCGTCAAAATCTCATTTTAAAAACTAGACAGAATGTCCCGACGAATTTTAAAAGCTGTCAAATTTTAACTAGTTTCGCCAAACATAAAACGGCCATGTCTTCTTTGTTATAAATCCGATTTTTACGTTCTTTAAATCAAAACTTTCGTATGAACATCTGCTATCATAATATTAAGGTTTAAGCTTGTTAAAACATTTTTAAGTCATCCTAAACACACTTAACAAATTCAAACATCAAGCTTTTATAACTGAAATCTCTACAAAACTTCACCACAACTTCACAACATCCCATATCTAACCTAATCTCCTTCATCTACTTAATCCACAACAAAAACCACTCTTAGTAATAACCAAATCCCATCGTCTCATATTCTTACGCTACTTTTATCGCATAAAATATCGCTACGAACCCAAAAGTACGCATACAACGTAAGATTAAGAATAAAGTTTCAAACTTTGAAAAACAAGTTGTACGACCTTCTTCATTTTAGTGTTTTTGTTATAAAAAGTGACCTCAAACATGGATGATATCGTTATTTTAATCAAAAGAGTGTCGGCGTATAAAAGATTTGTGTAGAAAGTTTACACAAATGAAAAAGATGATGATACTTGTTGAGAAAATATGGCAAAGAAAGACTTAAACTTTAACCCAAAATCAATAAATAATAACTCGAAATCAACCAAGAATAAACCCAAATGATACTTGGAATAACCCACGATCACAATTGTCTTCAAATCTTGAATAAATGAGCAACAAACACCAAAAGTAGTGTTTGTTTGGTTTCGAATGACGCGAGAAAAAGAGAGACGGGAAGAGAGATTTTCAATGTGTGTGTTTTAGATAGAAGGGAAATATTTGTAGAAATGGGGAGTGAATGGATATGTAGTGAATAGGTGCATTAAACTTGGTTTGAACCTAGAACCTTCTTATTCTAGAATCCAAGGGTGTGATGTACCAGGGAGACCAACTAGCTAAATTTAGGGAGGGATGTTGACTAGAGGGGAGGGACGTGATGAGGTGTCATTTTATACACAATTTCGGGGTCATTTAACCCCCTAAATTATGCAAATATGCCCAGATTATGTGCTTAATAGTTGGCTTTTTAGGTTTTTAGCACTTGGATGGCATTTTAAAGAAATACACGTGACTTGGACTCATTTGGAGAAGAAACAAACAAGACAACGAACCTATACCAAAATCTCTTAAAGAATGATGCAAACAGACTGTGGAGACGATGTCACAAGCATAAAGCGACGCCGTCGTGATCTTTCTAGTGACGACATCGAGGATTTGACGATGGCGTCAGGACGTAACCGACTTAATTCAAATATAGAAGATACGACATGGTGACAACGTCACGACCACTACTTGACGCCGTCGCAATGTTTTTCCTATAAATACAAAACCAATTTTAGGGTTTTAGGTGTGTAACTTTGTATAACTTTTGGGAGACAAACCCTAATCATTCTAGCAGCTTTTAGGCCATCTTTAGGGCCTCAAAACTCTATTGTAACTAACCTTGATCCATGTTTTAATCAAGTAAGATTGTTTATCTTTAATCATTCAATATGTCTATGTGTTGTTTGATTGATTTATGTTTTTGATTTCTTTATAACATGCTAGGCTAAACCCTCCTTTGTGTTTACTTATGATTGTATGAAACTTAGATTGTAGATCCTTTTAATGTTGCTTCTTGTGATAGATGTGCGCGTTAGGCTTTAGAAAACTTGCCATAAGATATTAAATTGGCTTAAATGTCTAGGGAAACGCAAGTGTGTAGAAAGGATACCATTGGTAACAGTCTTTATACTACCTTAGCCCTAATATGGTTGATCCCTCTTAAGATATTTCAATTGCATTTAATATACTCTTAGGGGCCTTGTAATAGTATTCATATTACCTTACTTGTGCGTTGCCTTAACGGGATATTAAATAGACGGCGGGTTCGTGTAATTCGTTCATGACTTAAGAAATACTTACATAGATCATCACAAGTGTGACAAAGCAACATGATTAGGAGAAGCAATCTAAGGAGTAGTACATGATTAAGTAAATACATCTTTTTATCATAAAGTTATCACCAGTAGATTAGATTATATTTAGTTTAATTAGTTAATCAAACCAACCTCTCAAACTAATGATTTTTACTGCTGTTTATAAAAAATACAAAAATAATCTTCTCTCAACCCTATAGACCTCTGTTAGATTCTGTTCGAGTCTTCCCAACGTATTCCCCTAGAGAACGATAACAACCCCCAAGTCTTACCTATACTTCTACTACAACGATTAGGTATGCTGCCTAGGGAGTTGTAAAACTTTGTGTTGAAGTGTTTATGACAACTGCACATCAAATTTTTGACGCCGCTGCCAGGGAATAGTTAGGTTCTAACCATTGTTTAACTTAGGTCTACTCGCTTGATTCCTATCAATTGAGAATTTTATTTTCGTTATATTAGCTTTCTCGTATCCTATCTTTTCTTTGTTTTACTCATTTCGTAAGCACTAAATGACGCGTAGCACCGTAAAGAAGTTAACGAAACCCATTGACGAACCTGAGAGAGAATTCCAGAGGCTTAGGAGAGCCGCCTTGCGCCAGCATCAAAATGTATCTCTAGCCATAGCCGAAAGAAACCTCTTCGATGATGATGCATCCTTTTCCAATGACAATAGAACCAAAGCAGTGACCCCTCTAAAAGCCCTACGAGAACATTCTCTCCCTAACTCGGCCAGTTTTCAAAATCCAATCATCCTCCCCAACAAACAAACGAGAAGAATTGTCGAGTCACGTAACATCTGGCTAATCCAAAGAACATGCACGTTCCAAGGATTAGAAAGCAAAAACCCTCTCCAGCATATCAAGCACTACTTGAGTATTGTAGATAACATACAAGCTAACAGGGCCACTAGGGATATGTCTAGGCTACGTTTTTCTCATTTTCTACCTCAAAGAAAAGCAAAAGGAACTGGCTTATCAGTACGCCCTCATACCCAAATCCACAACATGGGATCAACTCGTAACACGATTCCGTGATTACTTCTTCCCAGTAGGTCGTACCTCATTTCTTCGAAATATGATCATTCGATTCAAACAAGGGGCTAACGAGCCCATCAAAAGCACCTGGATCCATTTTCAAGACTTGATCAAACAAGTCTGTTACCATGGAATACAAAATTAGCTTCTAGTACAGATTTTTCATGATAACATATCTCAGAAAGATCGTGGGAAACTAGACCAATTCGCTTACTTTTGTTTCAGTTCTCTCATCAAAGAAGAAGGTCGGAACCAAATAGAAGAATACGTCTAGTATTTAGACGATCTATGGGATAATCCATCACCGTCTATGAACATTTCTTCAATAACAGAGGTAATATAACCCACATTCAAAGATCGTCTGAAAAGGGCATGTAAACAAATCTCTTACCAGCAAATGCCCACCCACGAAATAGGGCTGAGAAACCCTTACCTAATCTGGGATCTCTGCTGGGGAGCCCACAAGGCTGATGAATGTGGCCAACGTATCCTAACTGAACAAGTATGCTTATTTGGGGGAGACATCTTTGACGACCCCTCTCTCCTAAGATTCTATCAGAATGACGACACCCCACCATAGGGAAACTGCCAACAGAAAGGAGAAAAGGAAAGTGATCCTAAATGGGTCATCAAAAGTAAGTTTGAGGACGAGTTTGCTGGTTTCATGCTTGGAAAGAAATTCCACATAAAAGGCATAAGGGAAACGCTTGACCAGCACCGTAAGGAAATACACGAAATTTTTTCCCATATCCTCACTACAATCGAGGAAAATAAGATCCTTGAATCGGGGGCACTAACCTTCGCTATAACAACCAGATCGGGAGCTAGCACCCGTGATCCCCTTTTTCTAAATTCATCGCAAACAACAACCACCGACCAAAACGAAGGAACAATCGAAGGAGAAGGATCTGAGAGTGAAGTACCAGGCACCTTTTAGAATGAGGAAGTTCCCCGATCACCTACTTTCTACCATCCCTCTAAATCATCTAGTGTGCCCTTTCCCTCCCGATTAAAAAAGCAAAAAAAGGATGACGATTAGGAACGATTCCTATCTATCTTCAAGCAAATTCATGTTAATCTGCCTTTTTTAGAAGCCATGATCCACATGCCAAAAGGATCCAAGGTTCTAAAAGACCTTCTTTTACATAAGGAGAAACTAAAAAAGGTACCCTATTCGGTTAAACTTAGTGAAGAATGTTCAGTTGTCATCCGGAGAAGCTTACCCCCAAAGGAAGGAGACCCAGGGAGTTTCACACTACCATGTCTTATCGGACCCTTGACATTAAAAAATGCTCTGGCTAATTTTAGGGCAAGCATCAACCTTATGCCACATTCTCTCTTCTAGCGATTCGGTATTTCTAAGCTGAAACCAACTCGAATGAGTATTCAGCTGGCCGATCGATCCATTAAATATCCCATCGGGGTATGTGAGAATCTTTTAGTCAAGATAAACAAATTCATCTTCCCAGTTGATTTCGTAGTCATGGAAATGGACGAAGACGAATTAGTACCGATCATCTTGGGACGACCCTTCCCTTTTACCGCTCGAGTTGTAATTGACGTTCACGAATGGAAGCTAAGCCTGAGAGTCGGTAATAAAACTGTCACCTTCAACATTGGAAATCTATGAAATACAAATGTTCTCGGAATGACTATCTATACTGTGCCGATCATACGGCGAAGCTCATCCGAGAAAAGCGGGTAGACACCATCAACAACGACAAAGAATGGATAGAAACTAAAGAAGGAAGAGATTCAGTCGAAGTACGGGCAGTTTCTTTCTACCTTAAGGCGGAACCAATCGAGCCACTATAGTGGAAAGCCCTAGAAAATCGATTAAAACCGTCAAGCGTCGAACCACTTAAACTGGAGATGAAAGAGCTACCCGAACACCTCGAATATGCCTTTCTACAAGAGGATAACCAACTCCCAGTAGTTATCTCTTCTGCATTATACGCCGCCGAGAAGCCCATGCTTCTTGAGGTTCTAAGGAACCACAAAGGAGCCATCGCCTGGAGCATAGCCGACATAAAAAGGATCAACTCTTCACTCTGTACACATAAAATCCTCAAGGAAGACGAGTTCAAGCCAAGCGTCCAGTCCTAAAGACGGGTTAACCCAAACATTAAGGAGGTAGTAAATAAGGAAGTTATAAAACTCCTTGATGCCAGATTGACCTACGCGATTTCCAATAGTCCCTAGGTTAGTCCTGTTCAGTTTGTCCCAAAGAAAAGAGGGATGACCGTAGTTAAGAACGAGAAAAACGAGCTGATTCATCAAAGAACGGTCACCGAATGGCCTCGTGTGCATCGACTATGATAAACTAAACAATGCTACTCGGAAAGATCACTTTCCCCTCCCATTCATCGACCAGATGCTTGAACGGTTAGCCAAGCATGAGTACTATTGTTTTCTGGATGGGTTCTTAGGGTATTTTCAGATCCATATCACCCCACAAGACCAAGAAAAGACTACGTTCATTTGCCCATACGGCACCTTCGCATATAAATGAATGCCATTCGGATTGTGCAACGCTCCTGCAACTTTTCAACGCTGCATGACGGCCATATTCCATGAACTGATCAAGGATAGCTTGGAAGTATTTATGGAAGATTTCTCCTTCTTTGGTAGTTCCTTTGATAACTGCCTCTAAAACCTAGAGAAAATGCTGAAGAGATGTGAGGAGACCAACCTTGTATTGAACTAGGAAAAATGGCTCTTCATGGTAAAGTAAGGGATAGTCCTAGGTCATAAAGTTTCTGGATCACGAATCGAAGTGGACAAAGCAAAAATCGAGGCGATCTCCAAACTACCATATCTATCAAATGTAAAAAGCCATCGGACGCTTCATAGGCTAGTAGGGCTTACTAAGAAGGTTTAGAAAAGTTTCTCACAAGTTTCACGCCCAATGACCTAACTCATGAAAGACGCCCCCTTTAACTTCTCTGAAGAATGTATTCAAGCTTTCGACAAGCTAAAACAAGAATTAACACGGGCTCCCATCATGATTAAACCAGAATGGTCATTGCCATTTAAGATCATGTGCGACGTAAGTGACTACGCTGTCGAAGCAGTGCTAGGGCAAAGGAAAGACAAACACTTTCAGACTATACACTACGCTAGCAAAACAATGAACGGAGCGCAAAAGAAGTACACAACAACCGAAAAAGAGCTTTTAGCTATTGTTTTCGCGTTCGACAAATTCCAATAGTATTTGGTCGTATCTAAAACCATCGTCTTCACCGATCACTCTGCCTTATGGTACCTCTTCACAAAGCAAGATACGAAACCGCGGCTAATAAGGTGGATCTTGCTACTTCAAGAATTTGATATCGAAATATGTGACAAGAAGGGTGCCGAGAACCTTGCAGCCGACCACCTTTCCCGGTTTGAAAATCCCAACTTTGAGAAGCTGACTAAAGCAAAAATTAGAGATTTATTCCCTAAAGAACAACTAATGACTATCTCCAATAGAGGTAATGAACCATGGTACACCGACTATGCTAACTACCTGGCAAGCCGAGTTTTACCCTTCCGTTCCACCTGACAAGAAAAGCAAACGATTAGGTACGCTGCCTAGGGAGTTGTAAAACTTCGTTTTGAAGTCTTTACGACAACCGCACATCAAGTTTTTGGCGCCGCTTCCAGGGAATAGTTAAGTTTTGAACTTTGTTTAGCTTAGTTCTACTCGCTTGAATCCTTTCAAGTGAGATTTTATTTTCTTTTTATTAACTTTCTTATAGTCTATCTTTTCTTTGTGTGTTTGTTCATAATTTTCATTGACTGTTCCATTTTTTGTTATGGAGAACGCGAATCCACCACTGACCAATAACCGACTTGTCCTACCAGCTGCGCTACATGTGAAAGTTGTCCAAGAGCTCCATGAGCTACAGGTAATTTCAGCCTTTGTTGACTCTCGCTTAAAGAGTATTGAACGATTTCTTAACAACTTCACTAATTAACCTAATGAGACTAATATGAATGACCTTGAGTCCGATGACGAATCAGTAGATACACCCCTTGTCTCTCCCTTTCTTGATTCAAATAATGATTCGGACAATGGCGAAGTTCTAAATGAGCTAGAAGAATATGGTAAGGCTGGACAATTATGCCGCAAAAAGGAAATTAATACTTTCAATAGGGATGACTTTTCATTCCAATGTATGATCGGCTTTAGGAAGTTTGTCGCCTACTTTGACCCCTTTCTACCAATGAACATTATTACGCGTAAGGCCTGCAATACTATAATGGTAGAAGGATTAGAAATTACATGGAAGAACTTAGTTGCCATTGTTAGAGATGTCTATGTGTTTGCAGGCAGCTTCACTTACATCACGAATTTTATGATATTAGAAGACAAAGGAGAGTTTATCCTAATAAATAAGGTTGAAGTTGTGATGGGCAAACCCTTTAGGAAAATCTCTAAACTCGAATATGACTGTGCTAAAGGATTAATGTCTTTCATTAGGATATTTGACAATTACACATTCTAAATGCCCCGCACTATACCTAGTTTTAAAAGTTGGGGGCACGTATCGTGGAGTAAGATCCCACCCATCCTTGTGCTAAGTCAAAGAGACCTAACTAACGGGTTTAGGAATGTTTACGAAAAGAACAAATTTATGTACAAGAACTGTTTAAATCTAGGTCTCGAATACCAAGTGGATGAAAGTATGAAAGAATGGCTCATCCGTGGGCATGTGAGCCTACACGAAATCACGCGAGGACGTGCGAGTTCGAGTCTAGCTACAAGACTCATAAATAAAGAAAAGTGCTTCTTGGGAGGCAACCGAATGTTTATTTTCTCGCATTTAGGAGTGTCTTGTGTTTTAATTCTCTATCGTTTATTCTTTTATGTTTGAATTACTTTTGTAATCATGCTTTGTTTTTTCTTTAACCTCGTGTTAATTTCAATCAAAGGTATTTTGCAATAAAATAAGTGTAGGGGAAAATATCCGGTTTTTAAGAACCAATTCAAACATATTAAATAAATTGTTTAGATTAATTCGCGTCAGTTTTGAGTCACATGATTGTATTGACTAATCTCAGGTTCCATGCAGTAATTCATACAGGAAATAATTTATATAATCGCGTGCAGGAAATATTTCAAAGAAAACAAAAAGAAAATTTTCATAGTCGCTAGCGACAGCGACAAGATTTATCCTGACGGCGTCGTGAGTCTAGCTACAGGAAAATTAGAAATTTTACAAGTATTTTTGAAAAATAATTTGTACATTTAAAATTCATAATTCTTTTATAAACCTACATAAACCTATGATT
>BQNB010191702.1:1015-11676 GCA_026074375.1 Tanacetum coccineum
AACATCCGTAGACTATTCTATGGGCGTTTCTCACTCTATGATCCCAGTGTAAATAAAGGAAGTCAAACAAGTCAAGAAAAAAAAAAATATTAGGGATAGTTAGTGTATAGATAAAAAATGGTGAAAACGGGACTTGTCGAAGCTTTTGATTCTTTAGTTCCCCTTGACGAACACTTAGCTACTTTTCGAGGTTATTAGTCGAGGGGGATTGAGATTCTTAGTTTTTGTAAATGTTTACTTCATAACATTGCGTGAGGACACGGCAATACCTTAGTATGGGGGATTTTGGTATGTGTTTAATTACACATACCTTTTACCTTTAAAAACGAGCTAAAATGACCAAAAACAAACAAAAACTGCCAAATATATGTTTGTTTTGCATTTGTATTGTGTAGGAAACGGATATTCAGAAAAGGACGAAAAAAAGAGCCAAAATCAACAAAACTGGGCACAGAATGGAAAAGTGTGAAAAGACAAAGCCAAATCGAAGCCAAAAGTCAATCAAGTCAAACAGTCAAAGTCAGAGTCAACTCCGAGAAGCTGAAGCAGAAAATATAACTTGAGGGACTGTAATTGCCAATTCCCAAAGTTATAAGGAAACAAAGAAAAGGGCTGAATTTGTAATTTAGTTAAAATACAAGTAGAGGGGGCATTCCTGCCAACCCCTCATACTTGTATTACAAAAAGGTCTAAAATTGCATTTAGAGATATAAGGTTGAGGGGGCATTTCTGCCAAACCCTCAACCTTGTATTACCAAAAGGACGAAAAATGCAAAACCACAATAAACCCTGAAGGACCAATCCTGCCACTTATTAAATGTTATACCACCACAAGGACCTTTCATGTTAAACTCTTATACAAGTTAAGGGTTCATTTGTGACAATCCCCAAATAGGTTTTATAAATCAAACCTGACGAACCCTAATTTTTTCCCGCCATTCCCAAAACTCACGGGTTTCTCTCTTTTCCATCCTTTTACCCGGCAACAATATCACCAATGGATAAAACCTTTTACTCCCCATCACAAGATACCATGCCAAGCTGGCAATCCAAACCCCCACCAAAACCAATCAATGGTTGAGAGGATTCGGCTTGGGCATCAAGAATTTTAAAGGGCCAGGATTGCTTAGTCTTTGCACTCTCACAACAAACACACCCCTTTTGTGTGTCTACAAAGAAGCACACCTGCAAGAAGCAAGAATTCCAAGAAGACACAAGACCTAGTCGTTTTTCTCCTATATAAAGATTGTAAAGCCATTGTGGCAGAGATGTAGTTTTTTAAGTAGTTTTTAGTTCAAGAGCAAGTTTAATTTTCAGTTTGTAATTTCCCTTATTTTTTTTAAGCATTTTCTTTTGAGTTTTTCAAATTCAGTTTTAAGCACTTGTACTTTTCATCTTTCAGCTTGTACTTTACCATTTTAAGTAATCAAATTCAGTTCTTAAGTTTCAATTGATTTTCCTTTCAAATTCAAGTTGTTTTTACCTAATAAGCTCACATTCAGTTAAAAACTTGTTGAAAGTCATTTACTTACTAGTTTTGTTCAATTTAAATCAAAACATGATAACTTGAGCTCACTAGATTCATTATTGAAGCTATTTGAGGTAATAAGCTTTAAAGAGCCTATTGAGCTTTAAGCTCAGGGTTTTAGAGGCAAGGTGCCACTTAAGCATAAGCTCTTTTAAGCCACTCACACAACAAGAGTGGCTTGTGACTGAGACTACAAAAAAATCAAGGTTTCATTTCTCAATTTTCATTTAGCTTAATTTTTAGCTTAAGACATTAGCTTATTTATTTTTATTCCTGTTCAAATCTTTGAGAGTAACTAGCTTTATCTTTACACATAAGCTGTAGTTTAAGTCCTTAATAGCTTAAAAGATAATTTCTAGTAATAGTAGATAAAAAAAATTTTTCTCAGCTGTTTTAGCTTTTAAAATAGATTTGAAGCTCATATTAGTTTGACAGTTTAAAGAAGATGGTGTATTTGGGTTAAGAGGAAAACGGGAAAAAGGGTTTGTCCATGGGTTGAGGTACTTTGGCTAATTTTAGCTTAAGTTTTTAAGCAATTTTAAGCTGTTTTTAAAAGGTTTTTAGTTTCAAAGTGGTGTTTCAAAGTTTTTAAATCCATTTTCATAACTGTGAGTTTTTTTTAGATACCACAAGTGCTTATTTAATTAAGCACTTGTGGTTTGGGTTGTACATCAAAAAGTTTGTGTTTTGTGTGTTAAAAAAAAGCTGTCCAAGACCTTTGCCTTTTTGACTTTGTTAAGTCAAAAGCACCAAGTCTCTTTTGGTCACAGTTTCTAAAAACCAAAAACCATTTTTCACCTACAAAATTCAGCAAGTTTAAATGAGTTTTAAAAGTCCAAAATTGGTGCACAAGCCCCTTTCATAGGGCACTCAATCTGTTTGAGCTTATTTGTGTTTTTAGAGCTTATTTGACAGCTTAAAATAAGCTGTCAAATAAGCCCTTGAAATTTGCCTTAAAGCTCCCCTGGTGCAAAGGGGAGACTTTAGGCTTAATTTTCTCAGCCTTTAAGCCAATTTAAGCCCAAGTTATTGGCTTATTTTAAGAGCCTATAAGCTCTTAAATAAGTCCCTTGAATTTCAGCTTTTGAGAAGCTTATTTGTTGGCTTAATTTGAAGCCCAAACATGCCCTTTGACTGTTTTTAGCTTAAGTTAGGTATAGGGATTGCTTAATTTTCAGTTTTGCTTATTCAGCTTATTTCATAAGCTCACTTGTGTCAAAATAGCTTATTTAGATTAGTTTAGCCCCCTTTTGCTTATTTTTCCTTTTCCTAGCTTATTTGCCTAAGTGACTTAGTAACATTTTAGTTTTAAGCTTTATTTTTAGTTTCTGTCAAAAATAAGCTGTTACAGCTTGTTTAGCTTTAAACTTTTAGTCCTTTAGCTTATCTAGCTTAGTTTAGACTCCCTTTTGCTTATTTTAGTCCTTAGCTTAGCTTATTCGACCACAAGAGGCCAAAAGACTTAGAAAAATTGGCCTTTAAGCTCATTTAAGCCAAACTGTCAAGTTTAAGCTTATTTTTAAGCTTATTTATTGCTTTTCATAAAAAGTTGTAGAAGACAAAGTTGTTAAGCCCCACGAGCTTAACAACTTTGCTTCTTTGAGTTTTCGAAAAAAAAAGAAGGGGAAAGACACTTGGCCCGGGTGAGCAAGACTCGAACCCGGGACCAAGCGATACATCCCCCTTTTACACACACACTCTACCACTGCGCCCTTGGGTCTTTTTCGTTAAAGACTCAAGGGCATTGACTCTTATAGTCATTTTACCCTTATAAGCTTATAAGCTGAAAACAGCTTATTCGGGCTTATTCCTTAAGCCAATTTCGTGTTTCTTATTTTTCGTAGAATAGTCTTAGTGTCTAGTATTTTTTGTAAATTTTTCAGAATTTTTCGAAGACATTTAATATTTTTTATAATTTAATTTCGTTAAAAGTTTATTTAATTCATAAAAAATACAAAAATTATCAAAAAAATATTTTGCTTTTTTAGAAAATTTTCTTTTGTCATCTAGTTTGTAGGAAAAATATAAAAATTTTCGTAGGGTCATTTTTACAACTTTTTACTTTTTAAAGAACGGTCCGGGTGCGGGATTTTGTCTTGACTCGTTTTTGGGTCAAACGAACTCCGTTTTCGGTCTAGTCTTTTTCATTCTTCGTTATTTGTCCCGTAGAGTAGTTTAGAAGTGAAAAATTCTTCGTAGGGTTATTTTTAAAGATTTTAGGTTTTTCCCCCTTTGTTCGGGATTCGGGCTCTCGTTTTCTAGTTTAATTTCGTAATTTCTAGGTTTTTCTTAAACGTTTTTATTTGTTATTGTTTAATTTGACTTTTCCACACTTCTAATCCAATTCTCTCCTTCAAACTCAAATCTTCGATTGTATCGATTCTCCAGTCCAGCCTCGTTGGGGATAAACGACCCGGGAACACTCTATACTACTTCTCGGTTTTATTGATCTTGTTGATTTTTAGACTTATATATATTTTATATTTTATAATATATTATATATTTAGTGTAAAAAGCACCAATCAGCTCTCGACAAAGATTTCTTATATTCTTATGATGTATATTCATTGAAGTGTGGCCGAAAAGACAAGGATAAAGATGAAGACCCTTCCGCTAGATCAGACCGAGGGTTAAATAAGAGAAAGACAAGCAAAGATGCCGAACCAACCACTGGTCCAAAAAAGAAAGATTCTACGTCTGGCTCCTCCAAAGGCACCAAGTCTCAACCAAAATCTACTAGAAAGTCTGTTCAATCAGAGGAACCAGTGTTCGAGGTTGCGGATTCAGACATGCCACAAGATCAGACAGGGAATCTGGGTGATAATGAAGATGAACCAAGGGATGAGACTGCTTCTAGACGTGACTGGTTCAAGAAACCTACACCACCTCAAGAACCCACTGACCTAGATTGGAATGTTGGCAAGACGACTAAGGAAGGTCCAACTCAAATGTGGTTGATGAATCTAGCAGCTTCCAATCCTACTGATAAAGCGTTGAAGGACTTTGATGAATTGATGAGCACTCCAATAGACTTCTCTTCATTTGTCTTGAATGGCCTAAAAATTGAGAATTTAACTTAAGAAATCCTGCTAGGACCAGCATTCAGGACTATCAATGCACATCGATTACCTATTATTCTGAATTGGAATATGATTTGAGAATGTTACAAGGCTCTCTCAGAAAAGCTTGATTGGGAAAATCCTGAAGGCGGTGACTATCCATTTGATCTTTTTAGACCATTCTTACTATATATTTTATATTTTATTATATATTATATATATTTTAAGGTATAGTTTGGACGAATCAAGTATCTACAAGGAGTAGTTTCAACTAGGACATACACGACGTCTACCACCAAGACAAAGGCCACTCAGTATGATCTACCAGGCATTGAAGACATGGTTCCAAACATATGGAGTCCTGTTAAAGTTGCTTATGATAGATATGCGTTATGGGGTATCTCACATTGGAGAGAACAACGTAAGTCCTTCTATGCATATGCAAAAGGTATACAATCAAAAGGAGCTCTATATTCTACAAAACGTATTATGGCAGTCACTCATGTAAAGGTAATGAGGAAACATGGATACGGGTACTTAAAAGAGATTGTAGTGAGAAGAGCTCATAACGTATTATACAGATTCAAGGAAGGTGACTTTCCACGACTTCAGATCAATGATATTGAGGATATGTTAATTCTTATGGTTCAGAATCGGCTCACAAATCTTTCAGGGGATGATGTTGCTGACTTCGCAATAGCCCTAAGGATGTTCACCAGAAGTCTGGTTATTCAGAAGCGAGTCGAGGATCTTCAACTTGGAGTTGAAAGTTATCAAAAGAAGATCAACGTCACCAAGCCTGATACTACAAGACCAGATCTCAGAAAAAGGCACCCGTACACTCCATACAAAGACCCTCAAGGATTCATTTATGTCGACGACTACAAGAGGAACAGGTTGATGCGCTCCGACGAACTGTACAAGTTCAGTGATGGCACGTTAACAAGACTTCTTTCTTCGCTCGAAGACATTACCAAGAATATCGACATGGAGTACTTGCCGAAGAGAAGATGGAGCACATTGGAAAAGAAAAGAGCTCATTTCATGATCAAGGACATCAACAAGCTGCTAAAGGAAAGGAGGATGATGAGGAGTTTAGAGAAATTTGTTGGCGGTAGACTCTACGGAACTGACCTCAGACTGCTGCAAAGAACAATATGACCTCGTCATATTGTGTTCATATCTCAAAGGTCATTTCGTATATCATTAATTTGTGAATTTGTATATATATAGTGTAGACTTATGGTGAAAATAAGGTGTGCTCGAGTATAAATTTTCAAGAATTTTTAAGTAAATTCAAAAAATTTCAAATTATTGTACTCAACACAGTCTTATATACCCTCAAAACTTGAGGGGAGCATTAAGATGTTCCTAATAGTGATTATGTAACATTTTGTCCCCTAACGTTTAATCAATTGATATCCAAAATATCAAGGGATTAACATTTTGGATAAGGGGAGAAAATGTGATTAAACTGAATCTTAATTGTATTGATACGTGATCGTATAAAATGGAATCAATGCACTCCAACACTTAGCATGTACTACGATTACGGTGCACATGTTAAGGGGGAGCTTTTTAGTGAACTCAAGTGTTAATCTTTTTTTGATATCATATATCAAAACGACTTGATTGAACTTTTAACGATTTTTGGTGTCGATTGCGATGAATATCCCTAAAAGACCGACCAAGTAATTAATTTTCTATAGTTATAAGGCGTTAGGTATAGGTATTCAAAATCCATGATCAACCAGAACCGAGGATCTACCAGGATAGCCACGAGTTAGTGTAGAAGTCCTTAGTTAGAAACAAAAAGGAAAAAATGAGAATCGGGAAAATGATGTACTGAGATAGGACTAACACTGGAACGATACCCAACAAGGTGTTAGTTTGAATCTCCGGTAAGCATTAAAGGGGTTTAGAAGAATGAAAAAAATTGTAAGGATAAAGTAAAAGAAAAAGCCCTCCATATACTTAGCAAGAAACTGGTCAATACATAATCCTGTCCAGAAAACACTAATTGTTTTTGACATTGAAGACAATAATGGACAATGACGCTATGCATAACCCCCCTAGCCACTCAAGGTCTCTCAACAGACTCTTGTTTCATTTCTCATGGAGATTACATGCATTTCTATTGACTTTCTCACTCCGAGTTAGTTGATATTGAAAAGGTGGCAGTCTGCTCCAGCCTTCGATCACTAAAACAAAGTGTCATTGAGTCTAAGCCAAGAGATCATCAAAAATCTCATAGGACACTTGTCAAATTATGCTTGCTATTTCACACAATGTGAATAACAAGTTAACATATTAAAAGTCCTACGCATTATCCTTGTGATTATGCCAGAACATCTGAGTGACTTCGTTCACGATGAAGATGGAAATCCTTCTTGAGCCAACATCAAACAAGATCATGGTAGGTGACTTGTGCGATTCTTTATGAATCAAACTAGTGACAACTGGAAAGAAACGATGGGTGCGATTCTAAATAATATAGACTTGATCCAGTATGGAGCGATTATTAATAGCATTTGAAATGGTTAAAACTATCGATGTGTTACAAAACCACTTTTGCAAGTGACACTTCGATTGATTTTCAAATCAATTTTTATTTTAATCAGTGAGATAGTAACTCACTGGTTTACTCGTATCGTGTTGTCTGCTTTGGGACTTTCCGATAATGAGAACATGCTGAGTTTGATAAATCTAATACATATGTGTTAGAAAGATTTGATACTTCAGCTGGAAATCCTGTCAAGGAGATTCTCTACAAATTGAGTCCTACCTGATCACTGGTCGATCCTCACGTTCGAATTACTCCAACCAACTCAGCGAAGAACAAAGCACATATTCCGTCCCCCCGCTTATTTGTTAAGATATTTTAATGCAGGAATTTTAAAGAGGTGGTGAAGTACCTGATTCCTACTTACTCACAAGCTCCATAGCACATCTCATACCAGACTGACAAATATAAAGACATCATGAAAGCTCAATTACATGTTTCAAGACTTCCGCTACTCTGATACCATACGTCCTTCTTGAAGCGACAAAGTGTTAAAGTTAAATAAATTCAAGAAAGATGCATTAGTAAAGCTTTTCAAGATTATCAAATCATGAAAGGTATGAGCATGTCGGTATAGATGTCACAAGTGCACGAGATGGCAAAGTCTACAAGATGGCGATACGAGATTATGCTGGGTTGATGATCTCAAGAAGCTCAAAGATCACATCCATGTCAAGACAAAAGAACTTGCTCAAATCCAAAGTCTATAATCACTACAACAAATCACAAGTTAATGATAGAAGTTCAAGACTACAAGCTCAAGACTGAAGTGAAAGAATAGTATGCTAAGTTTAAAATATTTGTAAATTGGAGTGACCTCCCTTAGGGGGAGATTGTTAGAAATACGAAAAAGTGTCAGTCACTACCAATATAGTCAGTCATAGCTCGTAGTAAGTTGTTAAGTTAAGATAATAAGCTAACCGGGCCAAAGGCCCATGGACAAGCCCACTAAGGGTCCATGGTCGGCCTTGGTTGGGATATATAAACCCTCTTCATAGCTTGGAAGGTTTTGGTGTTCATTGCCACTTTTTCACTAAGCTAAGATTACATGTTTTCTTTCTCTCTCTAAGTGTTCATCCAACTACCTTTTTCTCTCTCTTAAACTCTAAGTAATCATTCCATACTTGTGATAAGATTATTCTACAAATTGATACTTAATCATTTATATTAGAGATTTACAATAATCATGGAGTACTTTGTAAGATACAAAAGGCACGCATTCTGGAGTTAAAATGAAGAAATCTGAAGAATACAGTTCTGACATCTATAACCCGCATCCATCAAGGAAATACGTCCGTATCTATGCCTAGCACATCACAAGAAACACAAAACAAAGACCTATACGCCGTTAACCATAGCTCCTTATACGCCCGTATCCAGATAACAATTTATATAATCTGAAAGATATGAAATGTGGTCCCTACCTAAGAAACCCCAATGCCTATTGACTTCACCAATACAGCGTATCGACCAAATTTCCAAACATTAGACATAAAGACCTAAAACGAGTTTTAGGTGTGCTTGATCATATTTTCGATACCCTAACCACAAAAAAGTTCGATTCAAAAGAGCAAAAGAGGTCAAGCAAAGCTTATAATTCTATAGGAAACACCTTGTAAGCTCCTATACTCTTATAATTCGGTCAATGTTGGATCATTCTTTTAAACTTGGTTATTTATCCGTTGGATTGGAATTCTTGTAGTAATAACAATGTTAAGGGATAATACCCTGGTTGATTAACCATGTTTATGAAGACTTTTAGTTTGATTTGTTTCTATCAGACTGCTAATTTGTCTTTTTGTTGATTAATGTTTAACAATTTATACTTGTTTATGCTTAAGTATGCGACCCATCATTCAACTGGATCTAGGAATGCAAAATATCTCGCTAGCTAGATGCTGGGATGGCTCTCCATATTCCTTAATTTATATATCTAGAGTAATAGGATCACGAAATAATCATTATCTTTACCATGGTTATTTGAACAAGTTGACTAGCAGTTGACCAGAACAACAAATAACGTACGATTCCTTTTGGAAAATTTCGATAGTGGACTAACTAGTAAATATAAAAAAAAACAAAAAAAAAAGAGCGTTAGCAAGTAAGTGGGTAAAGTCTTTATGAGCTAGGTTTAATAAGATCACAATTATTAATCTACTAAGATAGATTATAATCAACAAATAAGATGCTTTATGCGGATGCATTTAATTATGACAGAATTAGCGTGCCTAGGTTTTAGGAAGAAGTACCGCATAAATCTTGGAATGATATGCCGCCTCAAGATAAGCACTCGTTGCACTAAATAAACAAACCTGCGTTTTATCAGATTATTCATAGTTGATATGTTTTCCTTACATTAGTGTTTGACTGCTCCTCTATCGTTTGTTCATCTTTTTGTATGTTTATTACTTTATTTGTCATCAAAACCTTAGGTTAGATAACTAAACCTCATGCCAGTCTCTTAGACTGAAACCCCTTTTTATCATTAGTTTAGGTTTAACTTAGGTTTAACATAAATTAGATTAATTTAGGACTATCTTAAATAATTAAAATACTGATAAAATTAAGAATTAACGCTCTCGCTCTTTGTGATCGACACCCTACTTACCAACAAAGCTACATCTGGCCGGGTACACTGGCCGTTAGAGTGTTGTTTTTAGGTATAGTCGGCATAAAATAAATAGTAAAACTTGATAACTAAAATAACAACCTACACGATGACACATCAGATTGGTCACACTATTAAAAGGTGTTATGAATTGATTGGATATCCCCTGGTTTTAAAAAATGGCTAATCCTATAAAATATTATGGTTTTAAACAGAATTTTAATGCTAATAGTGATGTTAAAACTAATTATAAACAACAGTCCTTTGCTTGTCAAACTTCTTCTTCTTTTACTGTTGAACAGATGAACAAACTGCTAAGTTTTGATTAAAGATAATTTATCTGGAAACATTCATGCCAATATGGAAGGTAGGGCTTTGTTTTTTATTGAGAATGTTTGGTTTAATATCAATTAATCTAAGTTTTATAATGCTAATTCTAAACTTAATTTTAAAACCATTTCTCTATGTTAGATTATTGATTTTGAAGCAAATCAATATTTGACTGTATCAACTGTTGGTATGTTCAATGTTGTGGATACTTCTGATTTGCAAATTAGTGTGGGACATCCTAATGGCACATTAGCTACTATTAGTCATATTGGTAATCTAAAATTAACCAGTAATGTGATTTTATGTGATGTTTTGGTTGTGCCTGGCTACTATGTTAGTCTTTTATCTATGAATAAGTTGATTACAAATAGCAAATTATTTGGTGGTTTTGATGAGGATAAGTGTTATATTCAAGATTTAAAAAAGGAGATAACTTTGGGGACTAGTAGTAAGTCTAGGGGTTTGTACTTATTTGATTTGGCATCTGATAAATCTTTAGGTAAAGTTAATATGGTTTTGTCTTGCAATGTGTCTAAAGACTTATGACACAATAGGCATGGTCACCCTACTGAT
>BQNB010191704.1:0-11676 GCA_026074375.1 Tanacetum coccineum
ACTAGTTAATTTTACAGTCACCTACTACATGTATAATGACGGATTTTCACTCACTAAACATAAGTTAGATCTATTTAACAGGTAAATCTCGGTTGAGAATCCTTGTTGTATGTCACATAGGAGATACCTTTACTAGAAATTCAAGTAAACTAAAAATATATATCCGCCAATTAGTCCTTTTGAAAATGATTTCAGCTGAACATATTTTATTATATACTCATACTTTTCATTTTTTGGTAACCCTGGATTTCGACTATTACCCTTCTCATTTATAAACACTCCTATTAACGGATAGGGGGCAAAATGGTTATAAGATACACACAATAAAGCAAAAAGTGGCAAGTTAGTTACATTTTCGCGCAGTTCGCCCATTAAACTACACTATACTCCTAAGCATAAATTAAAAAGCCATCACATTAATAATAAAGAAGGTTACCGTCCAAAGAGAACCTTCAGCAATAGCAAAACCGGAACCAAACAAGAACTCAGAAACCTCAGCAACAAGACCTTTAGCATATTTAGTACCATAGTTTCTCAAAACATGTTTAGCAATTGCAGGGTCACTAACAATAACAAAGTTTCTTGGACCAGCTGCTAATCTATAAATAGGACCATAATCATTCATCCATTTAAACAAAGGTAAAAAAAGTGCCCCACCTAAAAGATCAGATACATCTTCTAGTTTAGCTTCTGCTATTGGTATATTTGAGTTATCTTCTTTTGTTAGTGACCTTGTTAATGATGTTAGCCAGTCTGGGCTGACCCATGACCCATTTTTTGACTTTTTGGGTTTTGGTTTGTTTTCTAGGGAGCATTTTATGGTGAGGTATTTGGGTGGTGGTTTTATGGTGGTGATATGGTGGTGGTGTGTGGTGGTGGTTGTTATGAGGGGTGAGAGTGAGTGTAGTATGGTAGGCATGTTTGTTTCTTTTGTGAGGGTGAAACTGGTTGTGTTCTTTAAACATTTTTTAATGTTTAGATATTTGTGTTTTGTGTTTGGTTTGAGTCAAGTTCAACATTGGCCCTTCTAAAATTACATATTTAAAATTTTGTTTGTCGTATATTAATAACTTTTAGCTTTAACTAATTCGCTAAACAGCTTTGTATAAATATAAGCTTTGGCTTCCGACTTATAATATAAGTTTCAGTTCCAGCTCGAGCTCCAACTTCAGCTCATTTTGCCAAACATACAAGCACGTGTTACAACAAAGATTATTTTACAAACTAACTTCTTTTTCTTTCTTTTTCGTATACTTGGGTTTCTGACTCGATATTGCGAGCCGACTAATCTCAGGGCGACTACCCTTTTGGATAGCCTGAAGTCGGCGTAAGTGAACCTCCGTAGCCAATGAGGGGATTAATTTTCTCCCCATGGTTCAAACCCAAGTTCTCTAGGCACTTTCATCCTAAAACTATAAATGTTGAATAGCATTTGAGAAAGAATAAGTGTCTTAAACGTAAATGCAAATGTCAAATGTTCATGATTATGATATGAGAGTTTTTTTTATCGTTTCTTAACTTATCATCCACATTAGTCACAAACGATATAACGATCAAGCATAAACACTAAACGGTATGGCTTTCATGATGTAGATGTTATGTCACCTACCTAAAGTTTGCTATATCGAGAGAAGATCATTTTAGCTAGCTTAGAACGAGTAACGACATCCATTAGTAGAATAAGTAATGTGCTAGTACTCTAGTTCTAATTATTACATTGAGTTAAATATCTTTTATTCACCATCTCCATTGTATAGTTTTATGCTACTGAGGTTAGGCATTTATAAAATTGTATATAAAGAACAATGTTCAATTAAAGAATAAATCCTTCAATCTCATCCATTCATTTTATTTTCATCTAACGGCTTATATTAAATCATATGTTTATTTAATTAAATAACTCACTTTCATCCTATTTTTTAAAATTAACATATCTCTCAAACCGTTAATCGTTACGCAAATTTAATTATACCATCGCGAAGATAATTAAATTATCTTTCTATAGTCGGGCACTTTTATATACTTTCGACGAACTTTTTTTTTAATTTTCGCTCAGAAAAAATCACACGTGATTCATTACTTGAAAAATCACACATAAATTTGTAAATTCACATGCGATTTATGAATTTATGAAATCACAAGTGATTTATTACTCTAAAAATCATAAGTGAATTTGTGAAATCACATGCGATTTATGAAATAGCACGTGATTTTTAAAAACAACAAATCACCAGTGATTTTACAAATCACGTATAATTTTTCTTCGCGGAAATTTTAACACAAAAAAAATCGTCAAAAGTATATGAAATCGATTTTTTTTAGTTGCGTCTGGAAAAATCACATGTGATTTGTATCACAAATCACATGTGATTCTGCTACAAATCACATGTGATTTTTTCAGACGTGACAGAAAAAAAAATCGAAAAAAGTTCGTTGAAAGTATATAAAAGTGCCCCTCTATAGAAAGATGATTTAATTCTCGTCGTGATGGTGTATTTTTTGTCATTTTACGATTTACCGTTTGCAAGATATTTAATTTTTAAAAGATAGGTGAAAAGTGAGGTTTTTTATTATTTGATGAAAAATGGATGGGTAGGATGTGTTCTTTTGTTTTTTGATATGGTATTGTTTTTTAATGATCTCACCTCCTAAGGAAACATCATCGATTAATGTAATGAATTTTTTTATGTAAAACCACGTTCATAATTATTAGTTGTATAAATATCACAATTACAAAACATTAAACACAAGAAAAATTTTATATGTCGTATATTAAATTAAAATTTTAAAATAAATTTGATTTATGTTAGAAATACAAAAAAGTCTCGATCACTTCCAATATATAGCTAAGTAGCTCATAGTATAATATTTGAAAACTAGCTAAGCTAATCGAGTCAACATAAGAATACCCCTTATGTTGACCGGCCAATGTAAGGGTATAAATACCATCTCCATGCCTTGAAGAGGTTGGTTTCATTTTATACGTACACATTTTTTTCTCCCACTAAGTGTTCTAACCCACTCTTTCTCTTTCTAGAATTTTCTCTCTTTTAGTCATTCGTGATTGTATGTTTGATATCCTACAATTGGTATCAGTCGCCTTGGGGTGATATCGTGAGCTTGTGTGCGTTTCATCTTGTTTTTTATCGTTATTTTGGTCTTTTTGGTTTCGTGGTTTTTCAAAAATCAAACCCGGATTTTTGTGTTTAAAAGTGTTAAACTTTATGTTTTTAAGCAAGATCTAGGCCTAAGATAACTAGTTATACAAGAAAAATTAAGGTAAAACGTTAAAAAGGGTGTGTTTTGGTGATTTTTTTTGGAAAAAGTACGTTTTTTGTTGAAGCTAGCGAAATATGTTTTGAAGCTAGCGATTTATGTTGTCAAGCGAAACATGTATGCGAAATATGTTTGCAAGCGATTTATGACAGGTTGAAGTTCAAGCGATTTATGTCATTTCTTGGAAACGAAACTCTACTTAACTTTTCTTAGGTCAAGTGATGTGTGCTTAAACACACATCATTTGTACCCCGAAAAACACATTAAAACGGACTAAAACACTAAAATATGAGTAATTATCTTGCAAATATGTTTGTATTGGTGTTTTATGTCTTACCATGTACAAGAGTATTTAAAACGAAGCAAAAACGTTAATTTTTTCGGGTGACCGTTCGACCGACGTTTTCATTCTACGTTTATAGAGATTCAAACGAACTCATAAAAATCCCACGATCACACAATTGGAAAGAGCACGAAATTACGAGTCTAACGGTACCGGCCTTTCTATCTTGAACCTTTCTAATTTGAACCTTTACGCCATTTCGAACCCTTTTATATTAAATAAACTAAACTGGGCCTAAATAGTGGTTAAATATAATTTGTCAATGTAGTAAATACATAACTATGCTTGAGCGCATTTGGTTCTTGTGTTTGAATTGAGTCTTCGACCGAGAGGTCGGGGGTTCGAATCCCACTTGGGCCAATTATGTTATTAAGCTAGAATGCCACGTGGCAGACCCGACCCAACCCGAATCCTGACCCAACCCGACCCGGACGTTGACTGGCGGTCAACCACCATTGACCGGTGGTCCGGATTTGGTTCACAGTGGTCCGCCACTGTTGACCGTCGCTGGCCAACGTTGACCGCCGCCGTTGACCTTATGGGTCCGGCGATGGCTCCTGTGACGGCGCCGGTGACAGCTGGCAGGCCACGTGGCACCACTAAAAACTCCAGGTGGTGACACATGGCGTACTAATCATTATGCAGGTTCGGTACGAGGTTACAAGTTTGGATGACGACTCGAGGATCGTTTGGTTGGCTCGGAAGGCTTGGTGGTTGGCTCAGGACCCCCGAACCAACAAAGAATAATCTAGATGTTGACGTGGCGAGCTCTGATTGGTAGATCTGGAATATGACAGCTGCCAATGATGAGGTACTAGGAAAGGGGATCCTGATGCAATCATTGGCGTAATTAATAAGCAATCATTTGAGGCGGCTCAGAGAGAAAAGACCAAAATACCCTTCGATCTGATACTCTAATTGGAAGATGGCCTGAATTGACAAAAATGCCCCCACACGGGCTTGGGCTATATAATGAAAGCAGCAGACGAAAATTAGGGGGAGATGTATTGTAAAGTAGTTTGAGTAGATTTAGTATTATTGTAGTTTACACTCAAAATTTTTCAGTAGCTTTTGTGTTTTTAGTTATTAAGGCTTATTTTCATTCCAAATTGTTAGCTTAATTAGTCTTATTGTAAAAGCTTTTTAAAGCTTATTTAGCTTATTGTAATAAACTCTTTTAGCTTATTTTATGAAGATGAAGATTATTGAAGATGTTACTTGAGCTTATTCTTTTTCTAATCCTCTATTTTCTTTTCTTTTCTTTTAAGCTTATTTTGGCTTATTGCTTAAAAGCTTATTATCACTTAATCGAATAAGCTCCTATAGCTTATTCGATTTGATTTTTAAGCTTATATATTTGAAATAAGCTTAGCATATTTTTGATTTCCTTTTGTCCCTTCTTTTCGAATAAGCTATTTATTAGCTTATTCGAATAGCTTTGATAGCTTATTAGCTTATTAGATTTAGACTTTGATTTCTAAAAGAAGATAAAGTTTTTAAAATAGCTTATTATTTTAGATCTCCTAGCTTTAGCTTTTTTATTTCAAAATACTTAATATTTTGAAATTAAAGCTTTTAGCTTATAGCTATTTTATCCAAATCTCTTGTTTTCTTGTCTTATCTCTAATTCATCCTTCCCATCATCTAAGACCGGAGCTTAAGGGTCTTATAAGGTTGATAAATAGATAAAGTTTTGATCTTTTGGGTTTTTATGGAAGTAATTATTAACTAAAGTTACACCTTACATGCAAGTATGAAGTAAGAAGCTTCAAATGATAAGCTTATTTGTTTATTAAGTTTGTAAGATCGGGTGGTTTTTGATGCGGTCGTCATAGGACTTCTACACGAAGTTTTACAACTCCCTAGGCAAAGCACATAATCGTTGTAGTAGTAGTATAGGCAAGACTCGGGGGGTTGTTATCGTTCACTCGAGGAATAGGTTAGGAAGGCTTGATCAAGGTCTAACAGAATTCTAAAGGTTGAGAGGAAGAATCTTTTGTATTATTTTGTTTATAGAAAGCTGGTAAATCATAATAATTAGATTGAGAGGTTGGTTGGTTTTTTAGCTAATTAAACTAAATATATAACTAAGTTAATAATGGGATAACAATATAATAAAAGACATGTGTTATTTAATCTTGTATTACTCCCTAGATTGCTTCTTCTAGTGTGTTGCTTTTGTCACCGTTGTGGATGATCTATGTAATATTTCCTAAGTCCATGAACAATTACACGAAACCCGCCGTCTATTTAATATACCGACAGTTCAACGCACAAGTACGGTAGTATGAAGACTATTTACAAGGCCCCTAAGAGTATATTAAATGCATTTAAAATATATTAAGAGTGGATAAACCATATAAGGGGCAAGGTAGTATGAAGATTGTTATCCGATGCTATCCTTTCTACATAATCATGTTTTCTTAGACATATCAACAGCGATACAGACAAAAGCTGTTTCTTTAGACCTTACAACAACACAGCATATTCATCAACAAAGAAGAAAACACCACAAAGATCTACATTCTAGGTTTCATACAATCATAAATAAACACAATAGAAGGTTTAGCCAAGTATGTTAAAGATAAAGCAAGAACATATAGGAATCACACAACAAGATATATTGAATGAATAAAATAGTCTTACTTGATTAAAACATGAATTGAAGGAAGTACAATAGGATTTGTTTTGAGGCCCTAAAATCGTCCTAACAGCTGCTAAAAACGAACAGGTTTCGTCCCTTTCTTTTACTCTAAAGTTACACACATAAAACCATAATTTCAGGTTTGTATATATAGGAAAATCGCTGCGATGACGTCACGTTTTAATCGTGACGCCGTCGTGATAAGAATATTCTAGATCTTGGGCTGGATCGTGCGGGCTGACACCATCGTAATATCTTGTGAAGCCGTCGTGGTAGGATTTGTGACGGCGTCACGTGTAATCTGTGACGCCGTCTCTAGCTTATGAGGAGAAATTCTTGAGCAATGTTGGTGTAGGCCCGTGAGTCTTGTTTTTGTTTCTTCTCTAAATAAGCCCAAGTTACGTGTATTTCTTCCAAATGCAAAATACCTAAAAATGAACGATTAAGTACCTATTTTGGGCATAAACACACGATATTAAGGTTAAAACGACCCAAAAAGTGTATAAATTTAACACCTCATTCAAATACCAACTTACACCTGGGATTGCTTCCTCAAGCAAATGGCTTTTCTATCTAGACAATATTAATAATGAGGTCCAATTTTTATTTACCTACTCTTTAAAAAGTATATTAAACACAACCTCAGACTTGTAATTAAAAGCACGGATAGTATATACTAGCACACACAATAAGTGGTTTTGAGATTCTCTCTTTCACTCGGGTGTATAATAAATTATAACATAAGGGGGAAACGGAAAATCAACACTCGTTACCTATCATAGCATATAAATTACCATAGGCTTGGTAAAGGATCAAACCTCCACCGCTAGGCGCAAGTATTATTCATTACTATCCAAGAGGTCTTTTAAAGGGTTGTGAGGTGTAGGTGTAAGATAACATATAATAGAAACGGAAATAGATGGGATACATTCGGGTAGCTTTGGATGAATTTGGAGTGGAAGGGTTAGCTAATTATTTACACAAATACACGCTGGTTTGGTTGCTAAGCCAAAACTCGGACGAAGGTATACAAACTCTACACAACTCTACATCAATTTCTTTCTTTTTCTTTTCTCTTTTTTTGAATAATGTAACACCCCCAAAAATGTATCGCAACAGAAATGTATCCGGGGGCGTTACTTCATAATACACAACGCTAGATACAAGAGAACGACCTCTAAATGTGTCGTTTGAAAAGTAATCTCGTTGATTTCCTTGAAATGGATATAACATTTATCCCATAATTTGCATCACAATGAAAAGCTTGAAAACCAATAAACAACCTAACCCAACGAGATTTGAATCATTTGTATGTAAGTAGAAATCCATGATGAAATCTTGTCAATTTAGACTCCAATGCACATCAAGGAAAGCCAAGCATCTATACACCTGAGAAAAAACATGCATAAAAAAGTGTCCAACATAAAGTTGGTGATTCATAGATTTTGTATAAGTATATATTGTTAAACCAAGGTTCTGCCAGTGTGTATGAAAAAAAAGATAAGAAAAAAAAAAAGAAAAAAGAAAAATCGCGTCGATACCAACGTTTTAAATCCATAAATGTCCTATCCAAAATGTATGTATGATTTTTAGAAATCAAATAGTTGTAAAGTATGCATGAACCATTTCAATCCCCAAATAAGTCCCACAAAAAATGTACGTATGAAACGTCGAATACCGCCATAGTTCCAAAGCATGCATGATATTTATATATATATCACCAAAATATTTCAAGTATGTATTGCCACTTTATTCAAGGCACAATAAATATCCATGTGAATATAAAACCATGATTACAATTACTCTAAGTTCCTGACACCGAAACCTTAACCACAATTCATGTTGTTACGTGTTGTTACCATGTGGGTGCCTCTTCCCAAAGACCTACTGGGTGCCTCTTCCCAAAGACCTATTGGGTGCCTCTTCCCAAAGACATGTTGGGTGCCTCTTCCCAAAGATATACTGGGTTAACGGTTACTTAGACAATAGATATAAGTTCAAAGTAATTGTATCCATGTAAAAGCAAGCAATGTGTTTCGTCCCTAAATAAATAATTGAGTATTGTATCTCATCGCGAGATATATAAATGAGTATATAAACCGATTTGTAATTAACCATGTAAATGCATTTGTAAACAAGCATGTTCTCACCTAAAAAATATATGTAAAACAAGTAAAAACAGGGGGCTATAAACTCACCTTGATGTTGTAGAATGATTGGCAGAAATGCACATATTAAGCATAACACGAACGGAAACCAGATCGGCTCGACCAAGAAGTTGCAACTAATCTTATCGGCTAATACCCACTAGCCTAGGATAATGTATTTGGATTTCCCGATGAATGGTTACATCAACGCGACACGTTGATAAGGATTTAGATTCCCAAGTTGTAGTAGTTTGGTGGTTGGTTAAATAAAATAAATCGAAAGTAAACGCAAAGTGTGTAATATATGCCGTATATATTACTTATATGAAAAATAACAATTATATAACTCATACTGTGAATTATATGACAAAGACAAACAATCCAAGGATTAATATGAAATGTATAATACATTGCAAGTATTATATAAGAAGTGTGAGTAAATAATTAAACCAAACAGTTTGACATGTTTTCGAAAATCACCACTTAATTAAATAAAAGTTCTTGTATAAAAGTAAACACACGTTTTAAAGTCTTTACTTTGTCCATTAATCGGGAATTATAAAATAATATTTTATAATTTAGTATTCGTTTCCTCGACGGGTCTTAGTTAAACTAGTTGTCTCATTTACAAAAGTGTAGTTCTCGTTCGTTTATCTGGTGATTGTATAATTACAAATTAACGATCTTAAGACTATATAACTTCGTCTTTTATCGGTTTTTCTAAAATAATAAAAATTAAATGGAAATTTATTAAGTAATAATTTTTTATAATTTTCGGCATGAAATATTCTTATACCACGTTCCCCATTTTCCCCCGCAAACTCAAATGTTTTCCCTTAATCAATATAGGTTTTGCCAATTATTACTCTCGTTCCCAATATTTCAAACACCCGCAAGCAGTGTTTTAGATATAATACGTATATAGTATGTTATTATATCTAACTAAACAAAATAAAAAAATATCATTTTAATTAACGTCATTTAAACCCACCAATATATATCCGGTAATATAGGAAATCTTGGTAATAACTTTATTAGTCAATTTTTATATAAACCTAAACGCACCCAAACGGATTCTGCCAACCAAAAAACCCCCTTTTATTATATAGTTAACGTTTAAATTGCTAACCCAAACATCCCTCTTACATTTTTCAACACACCCAAAACGCAACCCTTATAGGGAACGCACCCTTAGGTCCTCATACTCAGCCCAAACGCACCCTTGTGCGGATTCACAGCCAACAACACTCCCTTATAGTTTTATTTTCTGTTATCCCCAAACATCCCTATAACGTTTTCTATAACAAGCCAAACCCCCCTTAATATTTCTGTAAAACCAAACTTACCCTTATTGTTCCTAATCAACCGAGGACGCAAAACCCTTAAGTTAGTTTTCTACATAACAAACGCTAGGACACCAAAACTCACCTTAGTGGCATTTTCACAGCCAACCACGCACCCTTGTGCGGGCTGCTGCTGAACCACCGAAACAAACACCCTTCGTGGTGTTTCTGTTAAACCACAACGCACCCTAGTGGCTGTTAAACTCAAACCGAACCCATCCTAATTATTGTTATGCCCAAACCGAACGCACCCATTTTGATGCAAACCAAACGCACCCTGTTGTGGTGTTATTTCATAACCAAAACACACCCTACGTGCCAATAAAAACAGAAACAAATGCACCCTTGTTGGTGGTTTATAACCGGACAAAAACAAACACCCTTTTTGGGTTGTTTAAAATAACAAACGCACCCTCTGGTGCAATAATCAAAACCAAACGCACCCTTTGGTGGTGCGTGGTTGTGATGGTGATGATGACGATGTGAAGATGGTGGTGGGCGCGGGCTGTGGTGGTGATAGGGGTGGTGGTGGAAGCGCATGGAGGCGCGTGGTGGTGGGGATCTCTGGATCGTGGGTGAAGAAGTCATTTGGAGCTCGGAGTGAAAACTCACCGGAAAACTGTTTTAACTTTGTTCGGCGACGGCTGATGTGGCCGGAGGTGGGGCGGCGGGGCCGGAAAATGGGAGGGAAGAGAGAAAGTGGAAGGTTTGTGTGTTTTATAAAAATGAAATGAAATTATGTATAGCTGTGGAGGGCTCATCGGAAATTGAGAGGAAAGAGATGAAGTGTGTGTGTACATTTGAGAGATGGAATGAAAAATGAAAATAAGTTTTATATTTATATAAAACTTTTAAACTAAATGTAATATGTTTATTAGTTGAGGGTTTATTGTGTAACTTTTTAATAAAGTTTTTATAACTATCGGTTCGAGACTCGTTTGAGCGACTTAACGGACGATTCAAATCTCGAAACTTTCGCCATTGTTTTCTAAATCATTTTTCCGATAAAAATGAGTATTTATTTGATATTATTTCATAAATATTTTTCATATCATTTATAAAATATTCGTTATTTATTTAGTGAACCGGTTACTTCTTGTTCAGAATAAAAATGGATTTCAACTCGAATATTCGCGTTTTCAAAAACGCTTTAAATAAGTAAAATAAGTAAAATATTAAATAATTTTATTTAATATTTTAATTAAACATATAGTGATAATTAAAAATAAATTTAATTATTTTTGTGTGTCGGTATCTGTTGTGTGCAGTTTTTAAAACTTTGCGGGGCTGTTTTAGCCCTCTTCTGCTTGTTTTCAAGTCTCGGGTAAAACTAAAAAGTTGTCTGAAATATCGCTTTACATCAAATTGCTTTAGGGTCCGAATCGTGAAAACATGATTTAGTGGTTCGTTTTTGATAAATCAACTATGAATTAATATATATATTTTTTTTCGTTTTCGAATCAAATAAGTTAAAAATAACTTTCCCTTGAGAGATGTAATAATAAATATGATTTATTATTTAAAATATGTTCCGAAAATTTTACCAGATACGCGGTAATCGTTTTTACGTGACGATAAGTCAAAAAGTAAGATCGGACCTGAAAAGTCAAAGTTTAAAATAGTCATTTAAAATTCCGAAAATTGCCGGATGTTACAGTACCTACCCCTTAAAGAAATCTCGTCCCGAGATTTAATTTTTGTGTTACCCGATTGTGTGACCAAGAAAAATTTAAGATTTAATAAACCAGTTCTAAACAAGACGATGATAACTTTATTCAACAAAATTTTGATGTTTCGCTAATTCTCAATATACCAAAAAAAAAATTTGGCTAAGTTTGACCAGGATGTGGTATATCCTATATCATAACACGGGGTCGATTCTTGGATCTGGCTAGTTTCTAGAGAGAGAAACACTAGAGAGAA
>BQNB010191708.1:0-11676 GCA_026074375.1 Tanacetum coccineum
GGCTAAACGGGCGCGGGCCAAACGGGCACGGGCCAAACGGGCGCGGGCCAAACGGGCAAAAAAGTAAATGAGACCCATTGATTAAACATGAGTTTAGTTGGTCAATTTTTATTTTATTTTTTATTTATATATTTTTGTACATTTTCATACGTTTTTGAACTTTTTATATGTTTTCGCACATTTTCGTCCGAACACCTAATTAAATAACTAGTTAACGGGAAACAAACTTTAAAGTGGAATATAAAAAAATAAACAAGTAAAATTTAAACATTCAATTGCCGAAATAAACCAAACATTAAAGTTGAATACATAGAAAAATAAACTAAACAACGTCTCAGAGTTTAACTTCCAAATGTCGGAATAAACAATAAATAATAAATAAATAAAACGTAAACAAATCTTTTTTGTTTTGTGGCTCAAAAGAATTCTCACAAGTGAGAAATGGTTTCCATATCAATTATAATGGAAATGAGGAAATGGAAATTACAAAGGACCTAACTCCTTAGAGAATTCAAATCTCCATCGTTTTTCTTTCTTTACTAACCAAACAATGGAAATGAAATCATTTCCATTTCTCTTCCTCTAATTCCCTCTACCAAACATACCCGGGTATGTTTGACAGAGGGAATTAGAGGAAGAGAAATGAAAATGATTTCATTTCCATTGTTTGGTTAGTAAAGAAAGAAAAAAGATGAAGATTTGAATTCCCTAAGGAGTTGAGTCATTTGTAATTTCCATTTCCTCATTTCTACTATAATTGGTATGGAAACTATTTCTCACTTGTGAGAATTCATTTGAGCCGCAAAACAAGAAAGATTTATTTACGTTTTATTTATTTATTATTTATTGTTATTATAAATATTAAAATAATAATAATTATTATTATTTTTATTATTATTATTTATTATTATTATCATTTATTGTTATTATAATTTCTTTATATATTAATATTTTTTTATTATTATTAGTATTATTATTTTACTGTTTATTATTATTATTATTATTTATAATTTATTTTTTTTTTTTTTATAGTTTATTATTATTTATTATTTATTATTTATTTGTTATTATTATTATTTACTATAATAATAATAATACTTCTTATTATTATTATTTGTTTATTTATTTATTTTTCTACTTAAATCTTTTTTAAAAGGAAAAAAAATTGCTACTAAACTGTGGAATTCAATAAACTTTTCCATTGTATTTCATTTCTAAGAAATCATATTCTCTGCTTCATTTCTAATCTCTAAAATTCTCTCTACCAAACGTGCCCTAAAAGTTAATAGGGAAATGGCTTCTTGTCTTTACTACTTATAAAACAAAAACATTTATCTCTCTTCATTTATGCAAAAAAAAAAAAATTAAGTAATACAACTTATTAAGCTTATGATACAATCCTTAAATGCAACTTGATTTTAAGTAACACATATCATAAAGCTTATGGTACAATCCTTAGATGTACAAAACTTATATAGTTTTTAAGTAATACAAGTTTTAATGCTATGTATACAGTTATTTAATGCACCAGTTCACACATAATTAAGAGGCAATTCCATATTTCCTCAACTTAAACACCATAATTCTATATTTCCCCAACACATGCTTTAAATGCATTGTACTTATGCACAAAAAACTTGTGTTTTAGGTAAATATGAATTTTGATATTCAACTTGGGTAAATATAGAATTATCCCTATAATTAATGCTATTATTAAAATACCCCCATTACTCCAAAGTACAATTAATATAATACATGGTACAAACCAAACAAGCTATTAATCAATAACACCAGAAAACATTTCTTCTAAGCATTTGTCAAACCCGCAAGTCAAACCAGTGTCTTAGCTTTTTCATACAATGAACGCGGAAATTGATTATTCGATTATACTAATTACTGTTACAACAATTAATTAACATTAAACATCTTATGTTTAAGAACACTTTTTATAATTACAATCATTATATGACAATATGACTCGAAAAACATTTATGATTACATTTTGCCATTTTGATTATTAAATTTTGGAAACGCAAAATATAAAAAAGTAGATGTATTAAACAAAAACGAAAAATGTGAATGTCATATGTATCTAAAACAAAGTTTTGAAGAATCAAACATACTTCAAAACGCGATTTTTGTATGCATAATACAAAACGAAACACATCGGCTTATCATTTCTCGTCACGACAACCGCTTTGGTACTAGCAACGCTACACTATCTGCTAATATTATATGAAATATGTTGCTCATAGTCTCTCATATATAAAGTTATCCAGCATAAAAATCTAACTATCTGTAAAGCTATTGTAATGAAAAATGATGATCGGAAAAATTGTTCATAAAAAATAATGATTGCAGGGTACCCGCCGCTACAACGCGTGGGTACCCTGCTAGTCTAAGTAATCAATTAATGAAATGTGTTGTTTAGGAACTAGTCACCTTACTAGTTTCCTTTATGTATCACTCTGTCCATTAATATTGTGTTCTCGAGTTTTAAGAAAGAAAATGAAAATGAAACAGAAGTGATTGTGTTCTCGAGTATTACTTAAGAAAGAAAAGAAAAGAAAATAGAAAGAAACTTAGTGTTATTTTGATAATTATTAAAGTAAAGTGTTTCTTCCCAATTTTAAAAGAAAAGTGTTTCTTTTACTTTCCTTTACTTTTCTTTAATGAAATAACTCAAAAACACAGTGTAAGAGATAGTGTAATACATATGCCATTATGTATATATAGTTAAACCAATTGAACCAGGTTGTGAAAAAATTTCATTACTAAACATAGGTTAACAAAGAGTCAAAAATGATGGAGTTTTATCTTCAAATTATCTAGAGAAGGTGTGTTTTTTGTGTTAGATTAGATGTATGTAATTTAAGAAAGGTGTCATCATGAACTAGGGCTGTAATCATGCCAAATCGAGCTCGAGCTTGACAGGGCTTAAGCTCGGCTTGAAAATCACAAGTTAGGCTCGATCTCGGCTCGATAGCTTGCAAGCCTTAATCATCAAAGCTTGAGCTCGACTTTAATAATATTCGAATAAGGCTCGAGCTCAGGTTGAAAAGCTCAAATTTATTCATAAATTTTGTATTCGATAGCCAAACTTATCAATAAAATCAATATAATACGTGATGGCCTCAAGAGTAAAGAATTTATACAAAACATTTGAGCATTAGAGTTTAAATATATATTTTTACAATAAATATTTAACTATCATACCAATATTCACATTATATTTATGTTGTTTATATAAATATGTATAACAAAAATATTTATGTACATGAAAGTTCGAGCTCGAGCCATTGAAAGCTCGAACTCAGCTCGTTATGTGTTTAGAGCTTGTTTATTGGGCGTGGGCTTAGGCTCGGGCTCGAGCTCGATAAAAGCTCGGCTTGATCGAGTCAAGCTCGAGCTCGAGTTGCTTGATAAAAGCTTGGCTTTATTACAACCTATCATAATCGTTTCTAACTTGATATTTATTAGTCACCTTAAATATGTATTTAATGGGAGTGTAGGATTCGATCACCCTACAACCTGGTTACTAGTGCAGAACAAACATGATCTTGAAGACGAACATAACACAACAGATTATGTATGACATAAAAAGGAAAAGATGCACAAGAATATAACCCTCAATATTATATGTTTATTGAGTAAGGAAAGAATGAAGTACAAACCCCTCCCCCATCACCTCCTTTTATAAAGATGAGGGGTAGAAAAAACAGGTTGAAAGAATGAAGTATAAATCCCCCCACTCCTTTTATAGAGATGAGGGGAGGATGGGCTTGGGCCGTAGAGAAACCCAACAACCCTAATATGACTATAAGTAAAGCAAAATTTACACTAAACCCCCTAACCTATTGACTAAAGTAAAAATTATATCTAACAATTTCCACCTTAGTATCACTATTAGTCAATACCGATACACAGAAACTTTGACCTGTGCTGGAACCTCAGACCGGGAACAGCCTTTTACCAAGGCGCCAGTAGTAATACCTGCTACTAACCTTAGCTCATATCTTGACTTTGTCAAGAGTCCCTTTAGCCATATTTTCTTCTTCCAAGCCTCGGTAAACGTCATATATCCCGCTTCAGTTGTTGACAAAGCCTCCATGTGCTACAAATTAGCTTTCAAGCTTCTTGCGCATCCTAGTATCATCAACCCGTACACTGTGACTGATCTACTCATGAAAATGATCGATCTTCCCATAGCGTAGTCAAAATCCACAAAAACCTGTACGCTTGTTTGTAAACCACGATCCAACCCATCCAACATATCCACACCGGCCGATGCTATGTCAGGTCTCGTGCAGACCACTTGATACTCCTGGCTTCCAACTGCATATATATATGACCACTTACCATTCTTTTCCATATCACAATCCCTTGATAGACTGTCCTCCAACGACAGTGTGGAGTGCCCCTTCAACAAAGTCTGTACTAACTTTTCGTTGTGAATCCTGGATTGTGACACCCTCAAAGTATTACCACTCTGATCCCTGATGATCTCCAAACCAAGTATATTTCCCTTTGCTTTAACCAGCAAACCCTTGGTAACCCAGGTCTCAGCCTTGCATCCGTAAGAACAAACCATACCATCTATATAGAGAAATAGATGTATGAACATACCTGGTGCAGCATACTCCCAGTAATAGTCGTGGTTGTCGTCACTGCATTTCCTGCAACCGTTGTTGAGCACATACACATCTAACCGAACATCCATATCATCTTTTAATCCAGCCTTCCACTTGGAAATTACCTCACAAGTAACTGTATTATGGAAAGTCAATGACTCATGTGCATAAATCTTCTCCACTGCAGCAAGTGCAAAAGAAGACTCATTACTGTCTTCTCTATACCCTAATAGTTCACATGCTAAGTGTTGCTCTCTATCACGTGCTAACTGATAGTCCATCAAATCTTGAGTTTATACTTCTTGTAAACCAGCTCCTGGATTGACACTCTTCTGCGGTTCCACCTCAAATGTATGATCCCCTAGCGGTTTCACCTCAAACTCAAATCCATGCAACACCTGCATTGAACCCGTACCTACATCAGAACCAATGAAAGTTTTCTTGTATTCCCCACTCTCATTGAAACTCATATTCTTGTAAAGCACTACATTTGAAGTAACGACATCTAACCTCCAAAGCTTATTACCCACTATACTTTTGTGGAATCCCAGGAATATGCACTTGACCTTAACCGGTTTAAGCATCCCTTGCTTAATACTAGCAAGTCAACAAAAAAAAACCCCAACATATCTATAGGCTTTTTGAATCCAATCGCTGATGATGGTGGCCTATTCACTAGATATGTAGACCTGATTGTATCCTCTGCCCAAAAAACCTTGGACAGACCAGACTGAATCAGAAAACAACATACCTTAGCAAAGAGTGTCCAACCCATTCTGATGTTGTATCCTTGCAACACCCAAATGTTTGGCGACCTCACTCTTCATATATTGTTGTGTAGACCTCTGATTACAAGAATCAAGAACATTACCCATCTTGATCTTTCACCCAGTCTGATATTCCTTTTCTTGCTCCTTTACCAAGCAGTCCGTGTTTGTCTTCTCTTCAAGTTGCTTGTCCTTCAACCGTCTTTGAGCCACTACAGTATCATCATTACTGACCTGAAAAACCTCAGCTTCACGATCCTCTTGAGCTCCCTGTAGTTCCACCTCAAACCAAACATGTTTTTCATCATGAACTCCATGGACTCCTATTTTAACACCAGGACCAAGTTGTTTGAACCCAACTTATTTTGAACCTCCATGCTTTTGTACAATATTCTCATCGAGCTTTTTGATATTTAACCTAGTATTCATACTAGCCATTCTTTTAACCCTTTGCTATCCGTTTAACTTTTTGTGAATTTACCTACACAAAACACGATCTAGCAAAGTAACCTGTTTGTAAAAAAAACCTTGCTTTATCGATATAACCCTAAGAATAAACCTTCTTATAAATCGATCAAACCAAGAAACCCTTCAAAAAACAAAACCCATTCGTAATCAAATATCGATTAAACCTTGGAAATCAGACCATCCAATCAAATCGACAACCCTTGATTCAAGAAACTACCCGACGCTTTTTGAAGTAACCCTTGTCATACTTTTATTTTTGCAAAACAATTTCTTGTAACCTAAGAAACCTTGCAACCTCGAAAAGTCTTGGACTTATTCTCCGAACCTTTGTTTATTCTGATAACCTTGTGATATAAACCTCACAACACCGAATCAAACAAAGTACCTTGTGCATAACTTCAAATATTATTATTATTATTATTATTATTATTATTATTATTATTATTATTATTATTATTATTTAAAAACTAGCCTCCCTTAAGTCTTCTACACCTTGTCGCGAACCCGGACAATCGAAGAACTCAAGAAACCCTTTACTGTCGATACCCGCATGTTGCAACCTTGTCGTTCACGAACCTGAACGCCAAGAAATTTGTTGTCGCGAACCTTGTAGCCCAAACAGAAGATACCCTCCTGCTCCTACCAGAAAACCGAACAACAAATACCTCTTCTTGATCGATCCTAGTTAACCAGAGAAGCCACGAACCTGAGCTCTTGATACCACTTGTAGGATTCGATCACCCTACAGCCTGGTTACTAGTGCGGAATAAATCCGATCTTGAAGACGAACATAACACAGCATATTATGTATGACATAAAAAGGAAAAGATGCACAAGAATATAACACTCAATATTATATGTTTATTGAGTAAGGAAAGAAAGAAGTACAAACCCCTCCTCCCTCACATCTTTTTATAGATACGAGGGGGAGAACAAACAAGTTAGAAGAATGAGGTATAAATCCCTCCCCCCTCACCTCCTTTTATAGAGATGAGAGGGGGGATGAGCTTGGGCCGTAGAAAAACCCAACAATCTTAATATGACTATAATTAAAGTTAAATTTGCACTAAACCTCCTAACCTATTGACTAAAGTGAATACTATATCTAACAGGGAGGTTTGAACTTTGAATCATAAACATTTGAAAAATACCTCACTATGTTGCCACTAAACTATTGAATGGTGATTATAGACGGAAGTGTGGCATAAAGCAAAACAAATGATATATCAAATGCTAAATAGAGTAGTGTCTTAAACCTATGTGATACAATCGGTTCATAACATGTTTTTTAATGAGAATTTATTTCTTATTCATAAGTTTAAATGTATAACTTACTCAAATAACCAGTTTGTAAGAAGATAAAACATTAGGCTTGTTTGTTTATTTTTTTCATTAAGTCGTGTTTAATTAATGGATGACTTAATGCAAACATCTTCAGTTTTATCACTTTATATTTTAAGTCATTTTGTTTTATTAAGTCATAAACAAACAATTTTCATATGACTTAATAAATTTAATTTTTTTCATATTAAGTTAATTAAGTTTAAATCAAACATCACTTTAAACTTTATAAACCACCACTCAATCTCTTATTTGACTGAATTGAGATGGGTAAATGTCATTTATTACCAACCTACTTTCTCATTTTTACCGTAATGACCAACTTATTTTTTTCGTATCATTACACCTACGCGCATTCAAATTTTGTTCAATATCACAAATATGACTATAAAATGACTATATTACCTTGTCTTCTTTAACATATTTACAATCATAATTTTTTTAATCTTAATTTTTTAAAAAGTACTTTAATAAAAAATACTTTTTACGTTATTTTTAGTAAAAAAATTAAAAAAAATTTACAATTTTTTTTAAAAAAAAATCGCACTTTTTAAAATCTTAACTTTTCTTTATAAATTTTTTTTTTTTTTTCAAAAACAAAGTTAATTTTTTTTCTATGAAAAAAATTAGATTTTTTTAAAAGTTAAGAAAAAATTAAAAATATTAGAAGTAAAAAAAATGTTTTAACTTTTTTATTTTTTCTTAACTTTTAAAAAAAATTGTTAAATTTAGAAAGTACGAAAAAAATTAAATTTATTTTAAAAAAATTAAAAATTTGTAAAGTACGAAATTTTAAAAAAGAATAATTACTTATCAAAGTACGAAATTTTTAAAAAGTAATTTTTTTAAAGTACAAAATTTTAAAAAAATAAATGTTTTAAAAATCCGTACTTTTTAAAAAATTATGATTTAAAAAATTACTTTTTAAAAAAATTAGTTTTTGTTAAAGTACTTTTTAGAAAATTAAGATTTAAAAAATTATAATTGTAAATATTTTAAAGAAGACAAGGGTAATATAGTCATTTTATGGTCATATTGGTGATATCGAACAAAATTTGAATGTACATGGGTGTAATAAATACGAAAAAAGTAAGTTAGTTATTACGGTATAAATAAGAAAGTAGGTTGGTAATAAACGGTTTTTACCCGATGGAGATCGTAACAAGCATCGAATGATAAAGCTAAGATTAAAAAGTGGCAATCGGTTTTGGACACGTGGTTTACATGCAAAGGATAATACATCATCTTCATTTGGTTGTTTGCCAAGGAATGTTTCCTTCGCCACTCGGTCTCCTTTTTTATACATTTTTTGTACGAGAGCTTAGCAGAATAATATATATATACAATGTATTTTGCAATAAAATGACACGATGTTACGTTGTAGTTGTTATAGATTCTTATGTATAGGGTCAAAAGGGTGCGCAGTACGTGTTGTCGCATAAAGCTTTCATTTAAAATGAGTCATGTTTTTATTAGTTTTGCATATAAATATGTATTATAATAAACATATATGAGTTATATGTTAGGATTAATAAAAGTGACTAAAATATTGTGTAATAAATAAAGATAAAAGTCTTGTAATAAATAAAGAAATAATATTGTGTAATAGGTTAGGTGGATGGCTCGTGACTAAAATAAAGTCACGATACCCGTTAAATAGTAAAAGTATAAAAGATAAGAGCTTCATGCGCATTTTTGTAATTGGGTATAAATACCCATCCACCACCTCATTTGTGAGGTGTGTCTCTAGGTTACTTCTAATCTCATTCTAATCATTTTCTCTAATCCTTCTCCTCCTTCTTTCTCTCTCTACTTTCTCTCTCTAGAAGTGTTGATTAGGGAGTTTATTCGGTTAGCTTATTTGAGCTTTATTGTGTCTTTATTGCTGAATTTGTTTATTTGAGCTTATTTTGTGCTTTTTGCTAATTTCGGGTGTGTTTTATGCAACCGAGATTGATTGCTTACGGTTTTACCGTAAGAATCTTGACAAGATTAGTACCGAATTTGCTTATTTGTGCTTATTTTTTATATTCAGCAGCTTTTTACGTTTCAAATTCAGTAAAATTTGTTACATTTGGTCAAATTCGATAGTCAATTGGTCAAATTCGAAAGTTTGACTGGTCAAATTCAGTAAAGTTTGTTACACTTGGTCAAAGTTTGTTTTATCTGGTCAAAATTTGTTACATCCGATCAAAGTTTGTTAAAACTGGTCAAACTCGGTAGTCAAAGGTCAAGTTGACTGGTCAAACACGTTTTTTTTTTAAAACGCGTTTTTGTGTTTTAAATCTAGATCTGATCCAGATTTGTTTTTAGTCTACTCAAGAGTTACTTATCGAATTTGAACCAAAAAGAAAAGAAAAAGAATAAAAGATTTGTCAGATCTCAGTTTTTCTTTGTATTTGTGTTGAGTTTATAAGATCTTAAAAGATCTGTAACAAAAAAGAAAATCATCACCGATTTTGCTCAAACTCGGAAAATCAAACTCGAAAATCAAACTTGGAAACCAAACTCGGAATCCATTTTCGACAAAGAATCAAACTCAGAAACAAACTTAAAAGTTGTCATCTCAGATCTAATCTCGAACACAAAAAGAAAATCAAGGATCTCTGGCTTTATCTTTATGTGTTTTTATCAATAAGATTTAAGATCTTTATGAGGATCCTTAAACACAAAAAAGAAACATCTTCCAGATCTGATCAAAATCAGTCAAACTTGGAACCAAACTGGATCATAAACCATTTTTTGGAAAACAAATCGACAAGAATTCCTTTTTGCAAGTACAAAATGTAATGATATCTTAGTTCGGTTTGATTAGTGCATTCTCTTCGAGATTTTTAAAAATCTATAAAGATTTTCTCAACACAAAACCTCTCTCATAGATCTATGCATATCAAATCTGACCAATCGTTCCAAGATCTCACAACTTTGTTCATCTCAAAAGAGATTGTTCATCTCAGATTCAAACTCGAAAAAGACTTTATTCTGGAAACCATCAGAATCGAAAAAAGAAAAAAATAACACCAAACTCGATCTCAGCTTTGTTGGGTTTTCATATCTCTTGTGTGTTTAAAGAACAGAAAATAACCATATATCATCATAGAACTTGTTGAGACTATCGCTTCATTCTTTTTTTCGAATATACAATAATGTCAAAGAACAAGAGTGTTATAACTCTTTGGTGT
Organism: Tanacetum coccineum; assembly: GCA_026074375.1. Lineage (NCBI taxonomy): Eukaryota > Viridiplantae > Streptophyta > Magnoliopsida > Asterales > Asteraceae > Tanacetum > Tanacetum coccineum. The sequence continues at coordinate 10,390 of BQNB010191708.1, forward strand.
TTCGATTGATCATATCAAAAATCAAAACGATTTTTGAAGGCTGCTTCTCTGTTTAATATTCGAACCCTAAGAAAAGATCAAAAACCATAAACGTCTTGTGTTCCATCTTAGTTTCAGTGAGTAATCGAAAGATCAACAAAAAAACAAAAAGGAATTACCTGTTTGTTGTGGTATAAGGCAAAAAAACAAGGAAACATCAATCAAAAACAATTGGATTTATTTGTTTGCTTAGGTATTTCGGTTCAAACGAAAACGAGACAAGATTTTGTAAACCTTATTAAGTGGGAGGCGTGTGTTTGATGTTTGTTAGGGTTAGGGTTGAGAGTAAACAAAAAAAAAAGTTTTTATCATTGTTTTTAGGGTTAGAATTTGTGGGCGGGTTGTTTTGTTTTTCATATTGGGGTCTTTATCGGTTTTTGTCAACCAAGGGGGTGTACCGGAGCAACATTGGAAGAAAAATTCGGTAGTTCTGTTTTTTCTTTGAGTTGATATGTAAGTGTGATTACGTATCCCAATTTTTTTAAGATGTGCTAATTTGTGTCGTATCGTTGTTATCATTTTTAGATCTATGTTTTTAATAGCGAAAAGATTTTCCAAAAGGGATGAATATTTTGGTTCGTGTGTGATAATTTGGTTTGAATTTTTTAGGTTTGTGTTGAAAAAATTTTTGGGTTCGTTGTGATTAAATCAGAAAAATAGAATTAAACGAGGAAACAATACGCTTAATTCAGGAAGCTGACAAACAACGATTATTTGCTGAAAAAGTCCAACAACAAAACACGACTTTTACTAGTCAGCTTGAATTGTATAAGGAAAGGAATCGGATTTTGGAAAACATAACCAAGGATAATAATTATCTCAACGAATATCTTGAGGCTGATGAACGGGCAAATCGTTATAATAAACAATGTAACACCCCCAAATTGGGTCGCAGCGGAATAAGGGTCCGAGGCGTGTTACTTCATAGATCAATAACATAAGATGTATATAGAACGACCAAAAAATCGTTTAAAACTGATACATTGGAATTAACAAAGTATTTGTTACATAAGCCGAAGCTTCACTTGTCCACTTGTTCAAAATACAAAGATTTCTAGCCCATAACAGTTATACAAAATGTAATGCGACAAAATTTTTAATGCATGATATCCAAATCAAAACCACCAATGTATCCTTGGCATCTCGTGCCTATTGACCAACTGAAAAATATTGCTTTAAAACGTCAACAATAATGTTAGTGAATTCATAGGTTTGATAAATCATAATATGCAGGACCGCAAGACTTTC
>BQNB010191710.1:0-10245 GCA_026074375.1 Tanacetum coccineum
TCGAAGAATCATTTGCTCCAGTTGCTCGCTTGGAGGCTATTAGGATTTTTGTCGCATATGCTGCACACAAGTCTTTTCCAATATATCAAATGGATGTGAAAACGGCATTTCTTAATGGTCCATTGAAGGAGGAGGTTTATGTTGCACAACCAGACGGATTCTTTGATCCTGATCATCTAGACAAAGTTTACCGTCTAAGGAAAGCTCGATATGGATTGAAACAAGCTCCGAGAGCCTGGTATGATGAACTCTCAAAATTCCTAATTTCTTAAGGTTTTACTAAAGGTATCATTAACCCGACCTTATTCACGATAAAATACGGGGAGGACATTCTACTTGTGCAGATTTACGTTGACGATATTATTTTTGGTTCCACAAACCCTAAATTTTCAAAACGTTTTGAAAAATTAATGCATGGTAGATTTGAGATGTCCTTAATGGGGGAAATGAAATTCTTTTTAGGACTTCAGATCCACCAATCCCCACGAGGTATTTTTATCAATCAGGCCAAGTACACCTTAGAGATTCTTAAAAAATATGGTATGGAAAAAGGACAAAGCATTGGTACACCAATGGCTACGAAACCTAAATTAGATGCAGACTTGAGTGGTGAACCCGTAGACCAAACTGACTACCGTAGCAAAATCGGGTCACTCATGTATCTGACATCTAGTAGACCAGACATAGTGCAAGCTGTATGTTATTGTGCAAGATATCAAGCAAGACCGACTGAAAAACACCTCAAAGAGGTTAAAAGGATCTTTCGATACTTAAGAGGTACCATTCACATGGGACTCTGGTATCCGAAGGGTTCTGGCTTTGAACTAACAGCTTTTTCAGATGCCGATCATGCCGGTTGCCTTGATACTCGCAAAAGCACTTCTGGAGGAATACAGTTCCTAGGTGATAAGTTAGTCAGCTGGATGTCAAAGAAGCAGGACTGTACTGCAATGTCATCAGCAGAGGCTGAGTACGTGGCGTTATCTGCAAGTTGTGTCAAGTTATGTGGAATGCGGAAACAGCTTCATGATTTTGGCTTCAACTACACAGAATACCGTTGTATTGCGATTCTCAGTCAGCCCTAGCAATCTACATGCAACCACGTGCAGCTATCCAGTACCAAGCATATCACTTAATCGGTATCATTCATCAAAAGAACAGGTTAGAAACGGTATAATTGATTGTACTTTGTCAGAACTGAATACCAATTGCTGACATGTTTTCTAAAAGCCCTTCCTGAAGAAAGTTTAAGTATTTGTCAAGACGAATTGGCTATGAGATGTTTGACTACAGCAAGAACTGAGGTCTTGACAAAAGTATATGCTTGAATACTTCTTCAAACATCAAACATGTAAATATTTTTAATAAGAAAAATACAAATAATATAAAAAATTTCATAAAGAAAATACAAAATCAAAAATCAGAAAATGTTTCAAAATATTTCTTCTCGGACATGTCTCTTGGAATCGATAACATTTACTTATACTAGAAACTGTTGATTAATATCGAAAAGGGCGTGTAATTGAAGTTGAACGGGAGTTTCAAAGTTTTCAAAACATGTCATTTCTAAGTTTTCTTAATGGCTTATGTGCAAATATCAGTACATAAACCAGTTACTTCAAATAATGGAAAGATTATCCTATAAAGATAACTTATACTAACAACGTAGAAATTCAACGTTTCTCGGTCTGGACGGGTTTCTTTACTGACATTCACAAGTTTTTACAGCTCAGAAAAAAGGATAGTGTACGCATAAGTGCGCTTTACATTAGACGTTGGAAGAGAAGTCTTCTAACTTGATGTTTTTCCAAAATGTTCGAAAAAAGTAAATTTTTTTAGAATTTCTCACTGACGTTCATATTACTTTCAATATTACTAGTAGTTCAAACACTCCATCTTTTCCAAGGGGAGTGAGTAGTTTTTCGAAAAAAAAGTTAATGATTTGGATTTACATACATCTCACGACAATTATTATGTATTCAACATTTCCCATAATGTCTACTAATAATATAAGATATTAATTCGACATTCAATAGAATGATAGTTTAGATGACCTAAGTGTGCAAACCTTAATTTTATATCGATTTAAAACTTGGTATCAATTTTATTGGTGTCAACAACTTATGTAAAATTGAGGGGGCAGTTAGAAAGTTGACACAGTTCAAATAATTCATGCTCAAGCTTCAACATTTGTTCCCCATGGCCTTTTTCAAGTCAAGAGTTTTAATCATACAGTTATTTCAATAGATCGAAGTGACTTAGGAATATCAATAGGGAGAAATGTAATTAAAAGATGTGATCTAATGACTCAAGTTGCTATTCGGAAAAGGTTTTATGGTTTAGATCTCATACCCTACAACATCTTATTTCACGACGATTCTGAAGTCATAAGGTGGTAAGGTTAGGTATTTGTCCTATGATCCAACCAGAACCGGAGGGATCTACCCAAGGACACTCCATAGTTCAGGAAATAGCCTGTCCTTTGGTCCATGATTGTGCGTTGAATGTGTTTAAGGGATAAGAATGCCGACTAAGATTGAGCTGAATCTATTGGACTAATCACTGGCAAGGTCGTTAGTAGGAGAGTCTTGGTAAGCATTGAAGGGGTTGAAGAATTAAAAAGAAATGTATGGATAAAGGGTGAAAAGAATGAAGCCCTCCACACAACTTAGGCAGAAACCGGGTCTAAAAGTATATTGCTGTCAGAATCACAATGTTGATTGCTGACATTGAAGAAGACGACATCATGACCCCCAGTGATGCAATGCAACAACCCTTACAGCTATCTTGGGTTTTCTTCAAATAGAAACTTGTCTCATTCTGTCACGGAGATACACAAGACCTTCTAGTGTTGATCTTTCTCACTCGAGTTAGTTGATATTGAATAGGTGCAGTCTGCACCTAGCACTATCTCCGATTATAAATAATAAAAAACGCACTAATCGCAGTTGAGAGCCAAGAGAATATCAAATAAGAATCTTCATTGGACAATCATACCATGACAAACTCTTGTTGAACATCATTAAGTTCACAATTTGTTAACAAGGTCCTAAGCTTTTTTCTTTTGATTTCTAGCCAGAACATCAGAGTGAATACTCTTTAGTATGTCTAACAATTGTCGATGTGGAAATCCTTTCCTCAGTGTCATCATCAACACAGCACGCTGGTAGGTGACTTTGCGAGATTCGTCATTGAATCATAAACTTGTGTCAACTGGAAAGAAATCGAAATATGGTGCGTATTCAATGAGTATCATACTTGTTCCTGAGGAAATGAATTTGACGACCTAATCTGAATGATAGTAACTATCTGATTCTATCTTTCCGTGTTGTCTGCTTTGAGGACGTTTCGGTAATGAGATACAAGAAGAAGGCAATCAATTACATCTGTGTTAGAAGATCGCCTACGCTTTGAGCTGGAAAACCATGTCAAGCGATGATTTTTGGAATCCTACCTGATCTCAGGTACTGTTTCTTTCTTTCTTAACCCATTTAGATTTTATAATTGGCCTTGGGCTTTTTGGTCTGTCAACAGTTCTTGTATTGAAAAACCATGTGGGTGGTGAAAAGCTTGAAGCTCTTGGTCTTACATTATCCATTCTTGGATAATAAGGTCTACCAGTTCTTGTGCTAAACACTGGTCTTGGGAAATATAGCCTAGCAGTACTTTTTGAAGGTACTGCTTGTGACATTTTTGATCTAACATTACTTTTCAAACCTTCCCTTGTAAGTACTGCTGATGGGATAAAAGACCTTCTTTGATGAGGGTACCTATAGTCACTTGAGAAATTTCTGTGATTTACCCTTCTTGTGTTATTCCAAACTGATCTTGTGTCCCTTGAACCCTGTGTTTCTAATGGTTTAGGTTTTTGGGTCTGTTTGAAATTTATTTCATGTAGATCACAATCCTTGATTAAGTGATCAGGACTGTAACATACAAAGCATACTTTACCATCTCTGTTCCCAAGTCCTCTTCTCCTAGATCTTTGACCAAAATTATCCTTACTCCTAGGTGATTTGTTTTCAGAAGATGTTTCTGATTTCAAAATAGTTTGCTTCTTAATTTCTGAAAATCCTAGTGAAACCTCTTCATCATCACTATCAACCCAATCTTCAATAATGACCTTGTTTCTATCAGTGTTAGACTTAACAGTATTCTGGGTTTGTTCTTTGTTTTTGATTAAGTCATCTCTGTTTTTAGATTCACAAGATTCATGATCTGTTCCACTAGACTCTGAGTTTTGTTTGTTAATCACCTTATTCCTGATTGCTAGCTCATCTATCCCAGTAAAAGCAACATCTGCCCTAGGTGGAATAATTGTACCTGTGGGTGGAGGTACTGCTTTGTATGCCTTTTCTCTTTTGAAATTTTCATACAAAGGACCAGTCAAAGTTTCATCCCCAGATGAATTGTTACTTTCCTCACTACTACTATATTCAACTCCAAATCCTATACATGTTTTATCAGACAAAACTTTTTGTTTGTTCAGGATTTCAGTTTGCAATAGAGTAGCATTGCTCCATTTTTCAAGTTTTTCTTTCAATTCATCCCTTTCTTTTATGACATTATCCAATTCTTTTTGTTTTTCGCCTAATTTCCAATCCCTCATTTTTAAATCATACTCCATCTGTTCATATTTATCACCCCATGCGTATTCATTCTTTTCATGTGTTCTAATTATGACCTCTAATGATTCTAAGCTCAATTGATATCCCTGAATTTCTAACCTAGCTCTTTGAAAATTATCTTTTTCAGTTTGATAATCATTCAACAATTTTTTATAAGATTTACTGCAATTAGAACAGTAGGGTACCTCTGAGTTAGAAGAATCGGTTGAGCTTGTAGCCATCAAAGCAAGAGCAACTGGTGCATTATCAGCTTCTTCGCTCCAGTCAAAAACTCCAAGTCCATCTTGTCCAAGATCCACATGGTCTGCATCAATCTCTATGCTCCAATCATCTTCTTCAATTCCATTCAGTGCCACCATAGCAAAAGTCACAGGATCATCATCAAATTCCTTGGTCCAGTCAATTTCACCTTGGCTGTCTTTTGCTACCAAAGCTTTTGAGTTTGAATCTTCAATGGGCACAATTCTCTTTTCCTTACTTCCATTTGCTCTGTTTGCCTGATATTTAGCAAACTTGCATTCCCTAGCAAAGTGACCCAACTTCTGACAGTTAAAGCATTCAATCTTTGACTTGTCAAAGGTGATTCCATTTTTAGGCTTGAGGTCTATGGGTCTTCCTGTCTTTCTCATGAACTTTCTTATTCTTGCAGTTATCATAGCTACTTGCCATCTGATGTCAATTTCTTCCATAGCATCATCATCAATTTGCAGCAAGTCTTCATCATCATGAGTTTCAGGCATAGAAGCTTGTTGAGCAAAGAAAGAACATATGATTTCATCTGAGTTGAAAGAAGAGTTGAGAGTTTCTTTCAACTTGCTTGATGAAGCCTGAGCATACCCTTTGGTGATGATTTCAGATTTATCATCAGCAGTACTTTGTCTAGAAGTACTGCCTTTGATTTCAGCAGACATAAAAGCAATACTTTGTGAATTTGAACTTGAAGCACCCTTCAACTCATGCTCATACACCTTCAGGTTGTTATAAAGATCATCAAAGTCCAATTCATCTAATCCAGGTTGTCCTCTAATCATTGTAGCAACCACATGCCACACAGATGGTAGACTTCTGAGAAATTTTAAATTAGCATCTTCACAGGATACCTTAGCATCATACAACTCTAGCATACTAATAATGTTCTGGAATCTGTCGTATGCTGAGTCTAGCTCTTCTCTGGCTCCAACAACAAAGGTCTCAAACTGTTGTTTCAAGAGATTCTTCTGCATCTTCTTAGATTCCTTATTACCTCCAAATCTTGCTTTTATAGCAGCCCACAAACTCGTTAAGAGCTTTCTCATTATTTCTTCTTGCGTTAGCAGCAAGCGAAGTTTTTGGTGCAGACACTGGACCTGATGAGAATGCAGGATCGGTTGTGGCTTGGTCTCCATTGGTGATTATATCCCATAGTATATGATCAGTGATGGCAATATACTGTCGCATCTTCGTGGACCATAGGTCGTATTCACCCTTCTTGATCATTGGGATTCTTAGAGCAGTGACTGATGAGGTGGGAGGGATAGGTTCAGCTTCAGACATCTTTTAGGGTTTGGAAAGATTTCGAATGATTAAAGTTCTTCTAGATCAGAGTTTCTACACAGGCTCTGATACCACTTGTAGGATCGATATACCTTAGTATAAAAAGCCTTTAGCCTGTAAAGGATATTACTTCCTTGAATAAATCCAAGTCAGTAACAATGAAACACTGATGTAATACTATCAACTATGCGGAAATTAGTTAACAGTATCAGAGAAACACCACAATGATTTACACAAAACGGATGTGTATTATAACACCTTGAATCTGCCTAAGTTTGCAGATCCCTAATACAATACTTATCTCTAATACTCTTAACTAATGCCTTTTCTTGTTGTGTTGTTTCGTGTGTCATTCTAATGCCTTCCTAGAGATCCTTTTATAAACGTAAGGATAACTCTAGTAGGTGTACAGTCCTTATGTGACACAAATACTAATTAATACTAATCACTAATGTAACTGTTACATGATAATTACTAATGCAACCGTTTAACTAATAATCCTTAAATAACGGCAGTACGTTGACTTTCTCATACTAAGTAGACAGTACTTTGACCTTCAACTTAGCAGTACTTTGACCTTCTACTTAGCAGTACTTTGACCTTCTGACTTGTATTTCCCAACAGTTCTAGCTAAGATTAGAACTCGACATCTAGCTTAGTGTCGAAAATTGATATAAGCAACGTTGTGTACGGTTTTCTCCGACATAAAGGAGTTTGTTGGCATAGTGAAGAAAACTCTCGAGTTTGGTGCTCGGGGAGTGGAGTAGGCCGAAGAGGAAGTTTGTAGAACCAAACCATATAAATCTTTTGATAATTATTACCCCCCCAAATATAAAACCCCCCCTAATATATACTTTTTTTTTTCTTATAATATATCTGGTTTGATCTTTCTAACTCTTATCTTTTATTTGCTTTTACATATTTGTATTGTTCATATTGTGCAAGTGTTGAATTCTTAATAGTCGATCGTAAAATTTTATAAACAAATTAACATTAAAATTATAAAAGTGGTAACTATCAACCCACCTTTTGTTTTCCACAATTGGTTTCAGAGCCACAGCTAGTTTTCCACAATTGGTATCAGAGCCACGCTAAACAAGATTTTTAAAATAAATTGTATTTAGAAGGGAATCTATGCAAAGACCACCACTATTTGAAAGTGATGGATTTATTTATTAGAAAAATAGATTCGAAACCTATGTGAAGTCAAAAGATCTAGATCTTTGGCATGTTATTACCGATGGTGATTTTCCTCCTATCCAAAATAATCCCGAAACTAAAAAGGATGAAATTGTACCTTTTCATAAACAAAACGATGATCTTAAAAAGAAACTTGCTAAAAATAATGAAGCCAAAATGGTAATTTATAATGCTCTACCACGAAAAGAATATGAAAGAATTTTTATGTGTCAAACCGCAAAAGAAATTTGGGATACTTTGTTAATCACTCATCAAGGTAATAATCAAGTCAAAGCTAACAAAATAGATCTTCTTGTTCAACAATATGAACAATTCATGATTTTGAAAGAGGAATCAATAGATAATGCCTTTGCTAAATTTAACACTATTATTACTAGTCTAAAAGCACTTGATGAAAGTTTTTCGAGCAAGAATTGTGTTAGGAAATTTCTTAGGGCATTGCATCCTAAATGGCGCGCAAAAGTCACGTCGATTGAAGAATCAAATAATCTAACAACTCTATCACTTGACGAACTTATTGGAAATTTGAAGATTTATGAAGAAATAATTAAGAAAGATTCCGAAACCGTCAAAAGCAAAAGAGAACAAAGTAGATCTATTGCCTTGAAAGCTAGAAAGGAATCTAGTGATGACGATAGCTCAACCTCCGATAGTGAAGATGAAGAATACGCCATGGCCGTAAGAGACTTCAAGAAATTCTTCAAAAGACGAGGACGATTCGTAAGACAACCATATGAAGAGAGAAAATCATTCCAAAGAAATAAAGACGACAAAAATGGCAAAGGCGAAAGAAAATGCTTTAAGTGTGGTGATCCAAATCATCTCGTCGGAGAATGTCCAAAACTATCAAGATATCAAAACCAAAAAGCGTTTGTTGGAGGATCTTGGAGTGATAGCGACGAAGATGAAGATGAAAAAACAAATGACGAAAAGTGTCTTATGGCTAAAGCTTCCAATGAGGTACTTTCCGAAACCGAATACTTTAGTGATGACCAATCATCACTAGACGAAAATGACTTAGATAGTGAATATAGTAGACTATGCAAATTAGGACTAAAAGTCATGGCTAAAAATAAAACTTTAAAACAAGCTAAAGTAGAATTAGAAAATGAAGCACTAGAATTAAGAGATAAATTATCTAGGTTAGAAAAAGGTAAGGAAGTAATTGAAGAATGTAAATTATGTCAAGACCTCAAGCTTGAAAATGAGAAGCTTAGAAAGGAAATATCTAGGCTAAATCAATTTAATGATAGTAGTCACTCACTTAAGAAAATAATAAGTTCTTAAAAAACTTTCGAAGATAAATCCGGGTTAGGTTTTAATTTTACCAAAGGATCACCTAGCGAAACCAAATAAGTAAAGTTAGTAAAATCCCAAGAAGTTAAGTCGAAAGAAAAATTGATAGAATCAAACCCAAAATTATACTTATAAATAATACTAAAATTCCTATTGCAAGTGATGATGTTGTAAAACGTTTCTACAAACCCTCCTTAAAACCCGGAGTCAGATTTACTAAACCCACAATGAGGTCTAAAACACCTCAACCTAGGAGAGACCAGGGTAGACCAAATTACTCTAACACTAATCACACAATGTGGAATCATCCACATCAACCAAGTTTTACTCAATGTAGAAGATGCTCACCGTGCATATGTTCGAATCAAATGCAAAACATATGCGGAAACAATAACTTCGGATACATGAAACGTTGGGGACCAAATGGCTAAGCCATCACTACCTTTGAAGTAGTGTGCTCTCTACAAACATTCTTTGTCTCTGAATTAAGGAATTCATGATAAGGTTCCCATGAACCCTTATCATTTACATCATGAAGACATTAATGAAGATAATTCTAAAGACTAAGGTACGCATCACTTTTCATATTCGTAGAATATAGATTTTAAGTAAATGTTTATGTGACTATGATGTTGTAGTGTAATTAGTTCTTAGAGAATAATGTAGTCTTTAGAAATACCATTTGTTGGTTTTCTAGCTTTGAAGAGATTATTTCACTATGAACTATTCTTTCGTGTAGATTATTGTTTTACGTCTACAAAATGGAAATCTTCTATGACCACGTAGCAAACTCACGTAGATGAAGAAGAGCAAGCTAATGGTTAACAATTAACATAGAAGTAGGATTAGTCACGCGAAGATCATAGACACATTATGAATGAAACAAACTCCCTTCGACCTCAACGATCGCCTCGGATCTGTGTCAACCATCATCTACGTCTATCGGAATCAACTTGTTGAAATCCTCAATTACGTCTTATTATTTCATTATCTTCGCTATTCATTCTCGTCTCACCTCAAATCACCTCATGTATTAACATCTTGATTATCTCATCCGAAATAGTCAAAGAAACTTTTTAATTAAACAATGAGTTAATTAAAAAATGTCAATACTCATTCTCACAAAACTGGCGAAAGTTCAAAGAATATTTTTTTCAGGGGGCGGCCCCCTTAAAATTAAGGGGACCGACAGTGTAAAATGGGCGGCCCCCTTAATTAATTAAGAGAACCTATCTGGAAAAACAAACACCCCTCAAGACAAATATTTTATGCCAAAACATCATTTTTTCATTCTATTCTTCCTACCCATGGTGAACGAACACATAGCCAAAAACTTTAAAATCCAATCTTCAAATCGCCTAATAACCAAAAATTCGCAAGGGGATTTCACTAACAAGACAATCAACAACATCTATTGTTAGTTTTCCATCATTCTTTTCATTTGATTTCATCCAATTTTGCTCTTAATCAAAATTGGGTGTTCTTCATTATTTTCATACTTTTTTTTAGTCTAGGAATTCCATAACTACAATGATACCCATAGTCATAGGAACACTACAACCTTGATAGGATTGAATCAAAACACTTA
>BQNB010191712.1:1128-11675 GCA_026074375.1 Tanacetum coccineum
AATACGCCCGAATGCAACCTAATTAATTATAGGCCGTATAAGTACTAAGTAATTTGAATAACTAATACCGTATAAAATGCTATATAGCTACATCACCATCTAATCGTATTTGTGAAATCATATTTATAAAGTAAAAACGTTTATAAATATCTCTTTAGTAAAAACGGCGCAACTTTCTCGTTTTAAGTCTGTTTCTTACATTTCTTAAGTCTACACTTTCGTATTACGACGATTTATCAAAATATTACATTTTTATATTTTAAGTCCTCTGGTGAACAGTACTTTTTACTTTTCATACACTTTTATAAATTAAGTTATCGTAAACTCGTAAATGTCGTATCTTATTCGTTTTAACTCCGATTTTAGAGTTTCTTTCGAGCACGTCTTCATAACTAAAAGTTTTATCTAATTAATGTATTTTCCAAAAATGAATCTGAGAAGAATAGTGATTTTTACTATTCATAGTTTATAAAATTATTTTTATAAACTTTAATTATCGTAAACACGAAAAAAATCCATAACTCCTTCGTTATTTATCGAAAAATTATGATTCTTAATGTTTTAGAATTCTAAAAATATGTACTATCTGAGAAAAATCTTTTATATATCAGAGGTTGTTTGTAATGAGTTTTTATAATATTTATTTTAAAAATATGTCATATCATGTAACTTGCAAATGCCATATCTCCTTTGCTATAAATCGGATTTTTAAATTCTTTATATGGTTGGAATCCTCATGACATGTAGTATTTTATAAAAACATAAAATGAATATGTTATATTTTGAATTTACATAGAATGTTTTGGGTTTTTAGTTAATAATGTGTTTTAACTTGTTTTTGTAACTTTTTAGTTTAGTAACTTGTTATAAGTCCTCTACAACACGATATATCACATGTCTTACATATTTAAGGTCCTTAGTCCATGATTTGTCTAAATATTATCCAAGATAACAAGATCAATAAGTCCTTATACTTATAAACTTATTAGGTAACTTTTAAAACCACTAGTTTATATATACTTTTTATACATAAACCACACTTGTGCAATACTTATACTTCCATTCCCACATAATATTAACATCCATATAACATATGTAAAAGTATATCATACCATGATCACAATTAAAAATCCATTTTTCATGTAAATAAGTTTCTGAGATGGTGATTAACTATACAAAGATCATATATGCATAAAATCATGAATGTTAAGAGATTAGGGTTTTTAGATAACCTTAATATGATGTAAGATGATGAACAACAATGTCTAAACCCTTGTTTAGCAAGCAAACCCTAGCTTCTAAGTCTATGAAAACCCTAATCCATAGAAAACTCTAATCTTGATCCTTGCTTGTTTAACCTTTTAAGCTCTAAACTAAACCTTCAATACACCTTGGGATATCTTAGATATGTTGTACGAACACTTGTATATATTGTAAATAAATTTTGTATGGATTGTTTAAGGTGTTTGGTTAGAGCCGTGGGTGAGGAGAGGGACAAAGAGAGAATGAGTGTTGATTTTTGGTTAAGAAATGAATGTGGGTTTTATCTCTTACATGTAGTACCCTTATATACTACATAAGCTAGTCAAATGCACTCTTAGCTAGTCAAGATTATCAAAGACCAAGGTTGGACAATGGGAGGGAATTAAGGAAGCATAGTGGTCAAAATAACTAGTCATGAACTAGGTCTTAATTACACTAGGTTTGTACATGTACTAGTTGGTTAAGTGTGTGCTCTTGGTTCCCTTAGGTGGGCATTATCCCACGAAAACAAGGGGAGGGGGGTTAGAAATATCTTTGATATCTTGGAATGAAATTTTATTAATACTTGAAGTTATAAGTTGAGTAGATTTAATATAAAGTGTATACTTGCAATGTTTATGTTCTAATTGTTTTCTTGTAAAGTAAATTCGGCTAATTTAATAGCATGAGTAAAGTTTTATAAACTTCGAGTATTGGGAATAATAATGGGCATTCGTTGAAGCGTAGATAAATTTTGGGTTCTGGGAATGCCTAAACGTATTTTGTCGCAAAACGTAAACACTTTACGTAACCAATAAAAATAAAATGTGCAAAGTTAATAATTATCCTCTAAATAATTATCTAACACTTGCTTGACGTTAACATTTAATTTTTTGATGACCATTTACGTTGAATGATCATTTTTAGTTTACGCGATTTAACTTAACACTTTAAAATTAAAAGCAAACGCGTACAAGACTAAAAATAAATAGTGAAATAATAGACGTCGTAAATGACCCTAAAACACGGGGTGTTATAGGTACTACCACAATCAAAACAGGTCCTAGCAACTGGGTTTCTAGCATTGATGGGATTCACATTCCTAGGCACCACTCTACAATCCCTATCAAAATGTCCTGGGCGGTTACAGTTGAAACAACTACGACAAGGTATCTCAGGTTAATGATGATAGCCACAGGCGGTACACTTGGGTGCCGTACCCGTGTAACCTCCCCTAACAGGGTTTGCGGTTAAAGCAAAAGCATTTCCCGTTCTAGTCCTCTTGTTATCCTCCCTTTCATTCCTATCCTTACTAGGTTCTCCCCCATTTCTTCTCTTCTCAGGGTTCTTTTTGATTGACCCATTCCTAAGGGCTTCATCAGTCAATGTGCCAACTAACTGCACAACCTTTTGGATGGTCTTTGGCTCCGTTGCTGCCACCATTCCTTAAATTTGTGGAGCAAGGCCATACATATACCTTTCAATCCTCTTACCTTTCCGGGTTACTAAGCGAGGAACTAACCTAGTCAACTCATGAAACCTATCAGTATACGCAGCATGGCTAGCCCCGACCATGGCGGTTGATGCCAACAACTCAGTTTTAACTTTTGCATATCATTACTTGGGCCAAAATTCTTCCTACTATTCTTAATCAAAGTCGTAAAGTCTTCCATGGACATTCTATAGTGGCCTCTCGACCCCGTCGTGCGAATCATTAGTTTTCCACCACTTGAGAGCCATTACCAAACAATGAACAGCAGTGCTCTTCCTTATTCTCTGACTCTCCTCCTACTCCCACTTACTATCATGAACTGACTCTATCTTCTCTCAATTTTAACGGGTTTTACACTTATAGACACCTCCTTACCATCATACTCATTTTGGTTTACAAGCTTAGAATTCCTTATGAGCGTACAACCCTTACTAACATCACCCTAGATGTTGTCATTGATGGCATCGCCGTTCTGATTCCTACCATTTCCTTGACCTCTACCTTGGTCACCTACTTGGGCTACAATAGTGGGGAGTAAATTCTGCAACCGCTGTGCAATGATAGTGGAGAAGCCAGGGCCTCTGTCAACACCACCATTCACCTCACTACCCTGACCACCTACTTGGCCACCTGGACCATCATCCCTACCATTACCCTGTGCTCCAGACGACCTACTAGTTCTTTACACACACCACTACCAGCTCGGTTGTGTCTTCTTCCAGTTCCTCTCCTCATTGACTGCTTGCAGCAGGTCCGACCAACACTTTGAGGTATCATTGTAGTCAGCATTTATCTACTACGAGGAGAAACATGGGCAATGTTAGGTAGGTTGGGCAACGGTCACACGCACAAGATGAACTATATCACACAACTACGGTCATAAGGTGTCAACACCAATTTGTGCGGACGATAATACTAAATATGCGTGAGTCATGATACATTCATAATTACGTTGTCCACTGTATTTATACAAGTATCCTTTCCCGGTTGTACTTAGTATTAGGCTCACACATTTCAATGAATGACTTAACTAATACTATATACCATATAACCACATAAGCACGTAGAAGCAGAACACCGCGCACATAGATCCTATGACGCAACTATATGCAGGTTCCTAGGTTATAGTATAGGCCAAACCACCTAGTTCTCTATAACCTGGCTCTGATTCCATTCTGTCACACCCCATCACAGGCGGAAACACAGAAGTGCAACGAAATGATCAATCACAACACAAGATATAAAATAGAGAAATCTAAAATGCATAAATGAATAGTGTCATGATGACCATCAACCTCAATGAAAACTTGAGTGATGTCCCAGATCAAGAACACAGCACATAGTCGCCATTTATTACAAACTTAAACCCACGCAGAGGTCTATGAAATCTTATCTCGATCCTCAAGAAAACCAAATCTAAAGCATACATCAAATGCAAGACTTTTCAAACAAGATTCCTACGGGATTCTCTAAAGTCTGCTACAAGCACATACTCTAACTATTGATCCCTTCAATAGATTGAATTCCTTAAGCTTGTTTAAGGTTTAGTTATATTAGATAAATCTAACACAACTATAGTAAAAGCTTTGTTTGAATGTATTAAAGATTATGTGGAGTCTAATCTTTAATATTAAGAAAAATTATCAATGAAACAATAATTCTATGAACATTTAATTCAACAAACAAGCTCCAATATTATTAATGATAATAATACGGATACTCTTAAAGTATTAGGGTTACAAAGACCTTGAAGCTAAGAATTATATGACTAAGATTGTTTTTTGGTTTTGGTACGTATTGGTATTGGTATGTATATCAATCTCTAAGCCCTAGGACCTCCTTTTATACACCAAGGAGTCCTACTCGGCTTACAATACTTTCCGAAGTATATAAAATCTTTTCTATAAATAACTAATACATATCAAGTAAGCAGTACTAACAAACAGTACTAATTTACACTAGCAGTACTAACTTAATACTAGCTGTACTAACTATTTAGAATATTTTCTTGAGCAGTAGTAACTCTTCAGCAACATTAACTTCAAGCAGTCTTTGTACTAGTAGTAGTAACTTTCACTAGCAGCATTAACTTTTGTACCAGCAGTAGTAACTACTTAGTATATTTTCTTTGAAGTTCATAAGCAGAACTAACTTCATTAGAGCAGTATTAACATAAACTTGAGCAACAGTAATTCTAACAGCATCAAGAAGACTTTTAATTATAACAATCCTCCCCTAAACCAGATATTCTTCTTCAAAATCATCAAGTTTCTTCATTTAAAGCTTCATCAACACCAGGAGGATGCTTCCAAACACCTCTTTACTTCTTAAGTTGTTTTATGATGAGTTTAAGAAGCTGATAAGCCATTTCACTTTCATAATCAATATTAAGCTTCTTTTCCAACATCATTAAAAGTGTAAGTGGTGCAAGGGGATACTTCTTCTCTACCAACATGTAAATCTGCATATGTTGCATCCTCAAGGAATGTACTCCACAGGAGTCATACAGCTTCTAATCTAACACTTTGTATGCTTGTTGATTCCTCCATACTGCATCTTCTACATGTGATTTAAACATTGTTTTTAAATCACCCCATAACAACAAATCTAAATCTTCCACTGGCTTTATTGACTCAAATTTAGCTTTTACCAACTTGTACAAATCTTCCAAATCTTCCCTGTCAAACTTTTTAAGCATTTGACTAAAGAACATGTACATTTGAGACTTTCCATCAGCTCTCATTATTTGAAAATAGCTTTTTCTTCCTTCTTTATAAATCTTCCAGCCAACAATACTTGGAGACTTAACAGCCAAAGGTAAAGCATTAATTGCTACTTCTTCTTCATATGGAATGATTTTCATTAGCTGTTTAAGCTCTGTTGTTTCTTTGTCATCTTCCACTTTTTGCTTCTTTGTATTCTCTTGTATCAGCTCTGTTCCTGCTCTCTTTTCTTTGCCTTCCACCAGCTCTTGATCTATAGAACTTGAATTACTTGTTTTGATAACTTGATCTTGATCTTTAGAACTTGAATTACTTGTTTTGATAACTTGATCTTGATCTCTGATTTCTTGAATTATATGTGATCTTTTCTTCATTTTGCCATTTGCTAAACTGTGGTCCGACATGCTCATATTTGTTGTAATCCTGAAAGCTTTTGTGATCTTTCTTCTTCTAGACTTCATGACTTTAACATTTGAAGAAGACATTGATTCAGAGGTGCGGAAGCTTTGTAAACTCAGCTTTCTTGATTTCTTCAAATCTTGGAGTGTGAGCATGTGTCTTTCAACGGATTCTTTGAGTATGAACAATATAGTTTTTAGCAAACTATCAGCTATCAACGGATTTGATATGTCTTTACCATGAGCCGTTTGCTATGGACTAGTCAATGCTTTGTTGCAATTACAAGGTGCAATGATAACCTTATAGTTTTTAGCAAACTATCAGCTAGGAACGGATTTGATATCTCTTTACCAGTAGCCGTTTGCTCTGGAGTAGTCAACTCTTTGTTTTAGAAACATGGTGAGTCGATTACCATACAGTACGAATACTGCACCTGTGATCCAATAGATTCAATAAAGAACCTTCTTGACAGGTTTTCCAGCTCAAAGCCTTTAAGTCCTCCAATACCGAAGTATCAGATTTCCGTATGCTTGCTGTTCTCTAAACCAGATGTCCGTAATGGAATGGTAAAGAGTGAGTCAGTACAGTTACTATCTGCTGACTATACCGTATAATTCATGTTTAACGTTTTACTTCTTAATACAATTAAGTACCGTAGAAGGCCTGTTGGAAAAATATGATTTGAAAAACATTTGATGTGCTTATGAAATTTATTTAGGACACAACGAAAGTTTAAATCAGAATGCTCTGATGATGTTTTGTAAGATATCTCGAAAGATATGAAGTGCCTCATGGCTCTCATCAAACTCATACAAGTATTTGTAAGACGAGTCATTCTCACTAGTGGATACTGTCCGAAGACAAGTATATGAGTATTCTATGAATACCCTGGTGGTACAACATCTCATTCCTTCGCATTCCTTAAGATCACTTTCCCAATCATGAAACAAAAGATTCTTTGTAAATTATCAAGATACTTGTGTATAGTACAAAAGCTTTGGTATCTTGACATTGTTGAGTATATTAACACTTTTACTCCCCCTACACATGTGCATCGATAATAGAAAGATGTTTTGCACATGCAAGGATAAGATTTATCGTTTTGAATCAATCAAATCATTAGTTATCCGATTTACATTTAAGTTACATTTTCTCCCCTGATCAAAAGTATGCAACTTTTGTATCGTTTTGATATATAATGGACTTAAGATGTATCGAGCTCCCCCTCAATCATTGAGGTGAGCTAATTAAGCACAAATATCAAGTGATTATTAAAACAAGATCTGAAATATACCGAGACAGGAGTGATACTGCAATCTGTCTGAATTTGTAAGCAGTTGGTCGTTTCAATCTTTCAGCAATAGAATCAGCAACATTACGTCCAAGTTGACCTGCAAAACTGTTAGTAGTACTGATTCTCCCCCTCAAACAATGACCCGTGTCAATGTTTGAATAGTGACCCCGAACATGTTTGATAGATCAAATTGATTATAAGAAAATTGGTCGGTGTCATAGACGACTTCTCGTCTGTAAAGAAATAACGCACTGAAACGTACATTATATCTTGGGTTGCACGGATATAAAGTAATCCATGCCCAGGAGAACTAAATCACCTGGTAATAGGAACAACTGTCTTTTTGGCGACATACTTTCCTAAGGGTTAGGACCGGGTTACAGTCTGAAATAACTGCAAGCCATCTAGACTAAAATTTTAAGAGTTTTTTTAAAAATAAGTATATACTAATATACAAAGTATACAATGCTTTAGCATTCAAAAATACCAGATATCCCCTTGGAACCAGCCTTTCGATCACTAAGTTTGCAATCAGTGAACCTAGAGATCATAGTAACTTTGGAACTAGAACTAACGCTCGGGGTAAGTTCTAAAGGCTCAACAATGGGTTCCATTATCCTAGTTAAAGGACAGTTATCATACAACGCGAAATGTCGTCCAGTGGGTTTCCACTGAGGCTTAACACTACCAACAACCTTTCCAGTTGGTCTCCAAGCTGTCTTAGTAGTGTTCACATTATGATTTCTGGTTGCTTTCCAAACCTTCTTAGTATGATTCACACTATGTTTGGCCTGGGGGGTTTTGGTATTCACAGACTTCAAAGAACGAATCCCAAACTGATTATGATAAAAAAACATTCAACCTCCTATTGTGATCTGCTGCTCTCCTCGCGTTCACACTTTTACTGGGCAAGATACGATGGTTCTGAGTTTGGCTCTTTGGCATAGGTTTGCGAGATTCAGTGGCAGGTTTGGTTCTTGTAGACAGATTTACAGAAACATTAGGCTTCTTGTTTTGTTGCACTCGTGGTTTCTGTGTGGGTCTATTTGAAGTCCTGGGGGGTTCCTGAAAAGTAACTTGCTTTTTCTTAGGCAACAGGGTTGGTTTTACCCAGTTGGCTCTTTTTGGAGGTGGAATGTACTTTGAACTATTGGTATACATCCCTGAAGCAAGTACTTTAGGTTTCTCAGAGGCTGTAGATCCACTAGTCTTTTTGTCACTCAACTCAGTTTTCAGTTTGGCATTCTCAGCAGTTAAGGCATTAATCTTTGCGGTGAATGTAGAACGTGAGTAAGCATTAGATTTCGACAGTTCTTTATAACGTCGTTTCAGATTTACATTCTCTGCCTTAAACCCATCATTCTGAATTCTAGCTAAAGCGAGCGCATCTTTCAACTAAGTTAGCTCAGTTTCTAAGGTCTGCTTATCGAAGCTATCTACAGTGGATCCTACATTCAACATTCTCGTAATGTTGATCTGAGTTTGCAAGTTTCTGATGGTGTCGTCTTTCCCTTGAAGCTGATCCTTTAACTTGTTAATTTCAAAAATTGCATTAGATGCAGTTGAGTTAGTATTATCACAAACCCTCTGGTTTTGAAGACATTCTTTATATTTTTGAAATTTAACTCGTAAATTAACGTGATTTTTTTCGATAAAGGTACAACGTTTTTCAGATTCATTAAGCATTTGTTGCTTCTTTAAAATCTCAGCTTCAAGTTCTACAACTTTGGAGTGTTCCCTATCGCAATTAGATCTAAGTTCTTTGCAAAGGCAATTTGAACTAGGGGGCACAGCAATATCAGAAGCAAGCACAATAGAGCAGATATCTTTCTCTAAACTATTAGCAATTAAGCAGTCATTTTGAATTAAGAGATTTTTCCTCTTTATGTTCAGGTTCTTGTTCGCAAGAACGCAACGTTCATACTCAGTGTCTAGCTCGTCAAATATTCGCATGTATTCAGTTACTTCTGTAACAATGTTTTCATTAAGGTTTTGAACAAGTTGTTTAACATTTTCATAAAAAGGTATGATTTGTTCTGTAAACATTGCTTTAACTGGTTTAAACTCCCCTGAGCCGCTTGGATAGCGACATAGATCTGTTCGTTGGTCTATGACATGTGCAAATGCGGGAATCCACGAGTTTAAGCCTCGTAAACAAGTGGAAATTTGACTCTTTGCCGGACGAGTACGAACAAAAGGAGTCACGGGTTTGGGTGGGTTACTTATCTGAGTAGCAAGTTCTTCAGCAGGTAACCAATAAATGTTAGATATGAGTAAAAGACTCGGTCACCCTGTTTATTTATTGTTTATAATAGTTTGTAGTTTAATAGTTAATCGTATGTCTTTCGGTTTTATTCCGGGTACGAATACCCGGTATTTTGTAAGAACTATATAAGCCTCTTCCAACTTTGGAAGAGGCAAGCTAGTCATTATTTCATTTCATAGAAACACATACACTCTCTCTCTCTCTAGAATCTCTCTCTTGTGTTTCTCTCACTAGAAACTAGCTAAACCACTCGAATCATCACCCGTGTTATGATTTAAACGATCCTACAATTGGTATCAGAGCCTTGGTGGATTCGTGTTTGATTTGTGTGGTTATATATCAAATTTCGTGGCTTATTTTGAAGAAAAAAAAACCACGGCTCACTTTTGATTTTGGGCTTATTGTTTGTTAATCTTGCTCTCTTCTTGTTCTACACATCAAAAGGTTAGAGTGTTACAAATTTCGTGGCTAATACAAGCTCCTAGTTCGAATTATAAGCTTTTAAAGCTTAGTGTTCTTCGTGGAGGGTTGCTTCATATTGGACGATTCTCAAAGAAATACGAGTTAAGGTGTGTTTAATCGTCATATACACACTTAATATTGTATGTTGTAACCTAGTTTCGTGGCTGGAAAGATCATATGGCTTGATTTTGGTTAATTCGTCCAAGTGTTCTTCGTGGAGGTTTGCTTATTTTATTATTGTTCTTCACGGCGAGTTGACAAGGTTGGGACAAGATCCGGAAATTTAGGAAAAAGTCAAAGGCGAGTTGCCAAAAGTCAAAGGCGAGTTGCTTAATTTTAATAATTATATTCGCGGCGGGTTGGTTAAATTTGGTGGCGAGTTGCTTGTTCACGGCGGTTTACACAGGATAGTAGCGAGTTGCTCACGGCGAGTTGCTTAGTTTACTGGCAGCGAGTTGCTAAACGGCGGTTTGCTAAACGGCGGTTTGCTAAACGGCGGTTTGCTAAACGGCGGTTTGCTAAACAGCGGTTTGCTCAATCAATAGCAGGCGGTTTGGTTGATTTCAAAGCGGCGGGTTGATAGAAACATATATCCAGACGACACCCCTTTTAGCGACACTTTTTGGCGAAAAAATAAAGTAATTTGTAATCTTTTTTCTATAGCCTTTT